>JAQGCP010001305.1:0-12745 GCA_034699885.1 Acrobeloides thornei | reverse complement strand
AAATTTTGTGTCGTTTTGTTCGTCTCGTCGAGCTATAAAGAATGCCGTCTTTGTTTTTTAAATACATCCAATAATTAAGTGTATTTTAAAAAAATGAAAAATTCAGGGTTTTCGTGTCAATACTCCAATTAATTCAAATCGCTTTACATTTCACTACTGTATTTATATATCGGTTATTTAGTTTCGTTCATGGCTATGGTGGCCGTTTGGGTTTTCTATCACAGCGTCCAGATTATGAACAACCCAAAAGCCCACTGTTGTGGTCAAGCTCGAGAACAAGCGACGGAAGAACTACTGAACCAAAAGATGAGGCCAATAAAGAAAATACCGAATCGCAACGAGCTGAAAATCGTTATGGGGAGACAAGCTATACTAGTTCGCTAGATCCACGCTCGAGGTAAAGATTTGAGAACTACGATTTTCGCTTCAATACACAGGCCTACCCTGAATCAGGGAAGCGTTTGTTCTTTTCGAAAATTTCAAATTCAGATTCCCCCGCATGTTTTTTACCCCTAGAGGGGTCAGAAAATTTGGGTGCCCTCTCCCCTATTGTACTAGTAGCTTCAAGATTTGCTTAAAATCTGACAGATCACAACACCCCCATTCAAAATTGAATAACTATCTAACGGAGATTCTCTATCTTCTAGATCTGTATGCTTATTTTAAAATATCATTTTAGAATTGAACTGTCCCAACAATCACCCGGAAGCGTGTATTCGTATGAACAAAAACAATCTATGAAAAGGCATAGCTCGAGCACTGAACGACCGACAGACATCGATGTTGACTTGGAAAGGTCTATGAAACGTTTTGCTAGATATGGACAAATTTATGCGGACTCTCCCCTCAGCTATGTACCAAATGTTGAAACTTATGGTAATTATAATATCTTAGCCCTTAATACATTCTTACTACTGTACTCTTACTACGAGAAAAAAAGCAACGTTTTTTTCTCTCTTGCTGAAACAGACTATAAAGGACCAGTCTACTTTTGGGGGAAATGATGCCATGTGATAGGGCGCAAAATTTCGAGCATTTTTTGTTTTTACGGCACTACTTGAAAATCTAACGGTAAAAAGTTATGAGCGAAACAAATTTTTAAAGAGTTTGAACATTGAAACGAAAACTCTGATTCAGAATTTTCGTTTCAATAACCCAAAACATTTTTCAAATTCGATGATTTTGGTGTCATTTTATTCGTCTTGACGAGGTATAAAAAATGCTGTATTTATTTTTTTCTAAATGTTCAAGGATTTTGAATTTTATCATGTTTTATTAAATAAACAATCTGATTGATGAATCAGGGTTTTCGTTTCAATGCACAAACTCGTTTGAAAAATTTTTTTCACAATTTTGTTTCGCTCATAACTTTTTACCGTTAGATTTTCAATTAGTGCCGTAAAATAAAAAAATGCTCGAAATTTTATGATCTATCACATGGTATCATTTGCCCCAAAAGATTTGCTCCATTGGTCCTTGAAATCATAAAATTGACTTTTTTGGGGACACCCTTGTAAATGCGCGTTATCATTTCTATTTTCGGATTAGGTATTTGAAAACTCATTAATTAAATTGCACTACTGATAACATTGATTATAATCCCGTGTTAAATTCGGTCAAATGCGTTGTCCGAGATTATTCAATCCTATCTCGGGAAGAATATACAGGAATCCATTACAACAATAACAACGTCACAAATATTTTATTTACGTTATGATGCACATCCTTGTTTCGCATGTATGCATGCAAAACCTAACGACCATACCCATATAGCGCGCGCTGTTTTGTCAAGGTCGCATTTGTTCGTTGGTTGGTTGAGGCGAGGCGCCACGATTGAAATCCATATATATGTATAAGAAAATAGAATGGAATTATTTGAAGAATTTTGCTGAAAGTTTACGGCGAGCGCCGGTTATTGAGGAGGAGTAGGAAAAGAAGAGGAGGAGGAGATGCATGCAATCAGAGAATGTGAATCGTGTTATTTCGTTTGTTCGATTACACCTTTATGCTATCCTATTATTAAATTTTTTGAGATTTTAAATTGAAAATTTTGGAGAATGTTTATAACTTGGTGCAGATTTGGAGGGGGGGTCGAAAATTTTTTTCAACTTTTGATCGCCGTGAACAGAAAAAAAGTTGACGCTCGATAGCAACTAGAGTTGTAGTATGAGAGTTTGACAGAGAATTGAATTTTGCTCAAAAATCGGCGCCACCCCATTTGCCCCACGTTATACAGTTGCCCCACGTTGTAACTTACAAGTTGGTGGGGCAACTGTATAACGTGGGGCAAATGGGGTGGCGCCCAAAAATCGAAATTTTATATAAGAGATTTTGTAATTTTATTGGGGGTTTACGTTTACAACTTTTTTTGATCCGCTAAAATAAACATTTCGACCCAGATGAGATCGAACCCGCTCCAAATAACATGATTGGCCAATGTCCTAGCCATTAGGCCATGCGCGCCCATCTTGAACCTCGCTATGAAACAGAATTTATATTAGTTTATACTAAAATTTACTAATACAATTGACATATTATAATTTCATTTTTAGAAATGCAACTACCTCCAGTGGAGCCACCACCACTTCCTCCACCAGTTGGAAGCCGAGTAAGTTATTTTATTTTTATTGAATCAGGCAACGTGTACATTGAAAGAAAAAAGAAATGTGGATCCTTATATAGCTTTTTGGATGCATCCCTACGTGGTCGTATGGGGGGGGGAAATCAGGATTAGTACTAACTACTACTACAGACTACTACTATTACTACAAATTACTACTACAGATTACAACTATTACTACAGACTACAATTATTACTACAACTATTACTACAGACTACTACTACAGATTACTACTACATCTACAGACTACTACTACTACTACAGACTACTATTACAGTACTAACTAATCCTAATTTTCCCGCCATACGACCACGCAGGGATGCATCAAAAGGATTAGTTAGTACTGTATTAGTTAGTAGTCTGTAGTAGTAGTCTGTATTAATAGTTGTAGTCTGTAGTAATACTTGTAGTATGTAGTAGTCGTCGTCTGTAGTAATAGTAGTTAGTACTAATCCTGATTTTCTCGCCATACGACCACACAGGGATGCATTAAAAGGATTAATTAGTACTGTAGTAGTTAGTAGTCTGTAGTAGTAATCTGTAGTAGGAACCTGTAGTAGTAGTCTGTACTAATAGTTGTAGTATGTAGTAGTAGTCGTCCGTAGTAATAGTAGTTAGTACTAATCCTGATTTTCTCGCCATACGACCACGCAGGGGTGCATAAAAAAGCTATATAAGGATCCACATTTCTTTTCGTTTCAATGTGCACGTTGCCTGATTCAATAAAAAGTTCCGTGATAGCCAAAAAAAAATTTCGACTAAATTTTTCAAGGTCTTAATGAAACTTCATAACTTATACTTATGGTCTTTATCTCACTTTTCAATCACACCTTTAATTTTTATTAATTTTCTCATTCTCTTGCGCCAGTGCTTATCGCTTTCCGATGTAGAGAGCGAAAATGTGTACCCAGTATTGTAGAAGATCGCAGCGTGGGAATCACACGAAGACGAAAAAGATCGAGAAAGAGAGTAACACCAACGAAAAGCAGAATCGATGACACTCAGTAAGGGCAGAACAGAATGGTCGTCGGTGTTCCATCGCATCGCGACCTTTCGATTTGTTTCTCTTCTAGTTGTGGAATGTGTCCTTGAAGCTGTCCAGAGGCATGCTCACGCTGGGCCACTTTCCGATACAATCAAGTGGACAGGCGTTTGAAAAGGTTTTGATTTTCGGTTCATTTGTTGATGGTTTTGAAAATTCATTCTTGTTCGAAATTTTTTTTAAAAGTCAGGGTCAAAATTTTGAATATGCCATAGTGCTGTGGATAAACAAGCCGACCGTCCGATCTGGCAAGTTACGCAACGTTGAGACAGCAGCCAAGTTCGATCCAGCTAGGGTCAAACTATTGATTTTCAAGAAAATAATGATATCATTATTTTCTTGAAAATCAAAAGTTTGGCACTAGTGGGATCGAACCGTGCGATCTCAATGTTGCTTAACTTGCCAGATCGGACAGTCGGCTTCTTTATCCACTACACTATAGTGTATTAAAAAAAGTTTTGACTCTAGTACATACTAAATAATGAAGCCCTGAGAATTTTTTTCTATCAAAAAAAAGTGCAACAGCATTTTATTTTCGTGCTAAATTTCTTAAATTAGAAGCCAGTTAAAAAATTATATTTACTCTTTGTTGATTTCTAGATGGATTCGATTTCTTTTTGGATGATTTCTTGGTTGTTTGCTTAATCCTTTGTGGACTAAGTTACGCATTTTTAGTCAATCTCTGAGTGCATGCTTGGCCTCGCCCGTCCTCGATGTCCGATGTTCGATTCTGTCATAGCAGAAGAATCTTTCTTCACTAGTTTACCAACAAGACGACGTTCTTCATTTTACTTATACCTTAAATTTTATCCTCTATCTTTGATCTCTAACTGTACTTTTCAAAATCTTCACAACTTCACTCTTTTTTAAAGAAAAATGGGAACATTTTTCACTTATTTTAAAGGACCACTGAACTTTTTTGAGGAATTTTTACTGATCATTTTCTGTTTTTACGGCACCCATTGAAGGTCTAACCCTGTTGAGATAATTGTGTTTGAAATTTTGTTCAAATTTTTCAAACGTGGTTGTGTATTGAAGCGAAAGGGATTGACCCCAACCGTGTTTATTGTAAAAGTCTGTTTATTGAAACGATTTATCAAATATTATAAAAACAACTTTCGCCATTTTTTATGGCTCTATGAAACGAATAAAATGACACCAAAATTATCCAATTTGAAAATTGTTTTGGGTTATTGAAACGAAATCCCTGATTTATGTTTTCGTTTCAATAACCTAAAACAATGTTCAAATTGAATCATTTTGGTATCATTTTATTCGTCTCATAGAGCCATAAAAAAATGGGGAAGGTTGTGAAATCAAAAAGTTCATTGGTTCTTTAAGCTAGGGTGTTGAACTTTTTGTTATGTGTTTTTTTGTTCAAGAATTCGGAGGCCATGCGCAGCGCAAACCTGTTTCAAAAGCTATTAAAACAGTAGAGTGAGCAGCAATTTTCTCTTAAGTTTAACTGAAGAACAACACGCACCCGAACGTGTGGTTGATTTTAAGGTGACGAAAAACTTTTGCCTGTAAAATAGACCAGAACAAACGTTTGGTGCGTGTGCAGGAGATTCCTTGTCCGCATTCTTGACTCCCTGCTGTGCTCGTCGTGGATTTTCGAATGCAGTTTTCACTTCATATATTCCAAATTGATATTTCGACCTGTTTAATTATAAATCAATTTTGTATAAATTTGCCAAATTTGAAAATTAGGTTGTTTCATGAGTATCTGCCCGCGACATTGAAGTGCAAGCATGAAGTCCTAATCATTTAGCCATGACGTTTTATTTCCGTCGAACTTTTTTTGAGCTTTCGGCCGCCGTGTGAGTTTTGATGTGTCACATGTATATATTCCTATATTAGTCATCTTATTACTTATACAAATGGAATTTTTTTGATTCATGTGATTACGAATTGTTGACTTACAACTCTTTCCTTTTCGGCTTATCTTTTTTCCTGCCCACACATTGCCATAACATGGAAGTGACCATTTCTCAATTCTCGCTGCAAAAAAGTGATAAACCCCAATTAGGGAAATGCTTTTTCTTCGTCTTATTCAATCCTAATAATAGAATCCTCTAATATCTCATCGTGAGCACGCTTCAGAAGATCCTTTTTGAAAATTGCTAGTCGTTTCATATATATAGCGGTTTCGCGCCGTCGTCCTGCCCATTGCCCACCTATACACCTCCTCCTTCTTTTCCTTCTATTGTTGTTTTCGTGGTGCGAAATTGTGACCAGTTGGAATGCGTGCATTCAGCCTTCATAGAAAGCCAGAGACGTGTCCCATCGTGTGAAATAGCTAGGTGCAAAGAAGGCCGGGATCAGCGTTATTGCACAAAGTCGAGAGACCAGGTAGACAAATGGACTTGTTATTAATATATTTCGCGGTGCTGACACCACGAATAGGGGAGAGAGAGAGCGAAAACAGTCGCCGCTGGTTCGTTCGCCGTTTCCTTAAACGGTGGCCGATGCTGTTTGCACAATAGCTCACCTGGTCTCGATTGTTTTGCGCTATTGGCTTCTTCTTCCTGCCAGCTTCAGCTCGTAATGCCCACTGGATATCTTAGGTAAATTTACTTGGCTATGTATGAGGATGTTGTTCGTACGAGTACGCAATTGAATTCGAGTGTTTCATAACGTCTTATTAGAGGCTTATTTTCTCTATTCTGGTCACTCGTTTCCAGTTTTTAATCCTTTGTATGTATCTTTTCAACATGAATGGCTAATTATTGATTTTAATTCTTCTTTGGTTCGGTGATCTTTTCGATTTTTTCAAAAAATTTTCAAAACACCTTGGCCCCCTATTTTCACGCCAATAGGTGCGAAAAATTTTTTGTTGAAAAACGTTTTTTACTCTGAAAATAGTCAAAAAGGTACGATTTTTGGTGAAAATTTTCATGCGAAAAGTGAGCAAGATTCTCTTGTTTTGTTCGTGTTTTAACTTGTCTTGCCCCTTGGGCTGCTTTTTCTTGCTCGAAGTTCGTCTTGTCTGTGAAAATTTTTCGAAAAAATCGCAAAATTGCTGCACACTTGTTTGAATCGTTATGTAAATTGATTTTTAACGTGTAAATTTCCTTCTCGATTTAAAAAAACATGGATTTCATATAATAAATTTTAGGGTTACACAGAGCCAACCGGGTACCGAACATCATCTCGTGACGCTTCTCGAGATGATTTGATGTCGGAAGGACACCGCTCTCGCTCAACAATCCGTGAAATACCCATTAATCGCTCATCCAGTGCTTTTGGTCCGTCAATCACTGCCCCACCAATGCCATACGATTTCCAGCGCGCACCAAGTGCCGGTGGTGCTTACCACCGCTATGTGGACTCCACTGGTGCTCCAGCCGAAGAGTATTACCGCAGAGAAGTAAGCAAAATATTTCTAATCATACAGGGTGTTTCAAAAAAAAACTACCATTTGGTCATTTTTTGGCAAAAAATTTTCTTCAAAATGACTCAGGGGTATTTTTATGCGAGAAATCGATTGCGCGCATCAAAAAACCTTGAAAACGCCAGACTATGAAATATCCAATTTTCGTTTCAAGTAGGAATTCCTACTGAAAAAATATGAATATTTCCTGGTCTGGGAGGCATTTTCAAGGGGTTTCGATGCGCGCAATCGATTTCTTGTATAAAAATACCCATGAGTCATTTTGGAAAAAATTTTCTCCAAAAAATGAAATGGCGGTTTTTTGGAACACCCTGTAATTTATTTTCAAATTTTAGGTCATGACAAGAACACTAATTACTCGATCAAATGATGCCCTTTCGGCACCTCCACTTAGCCGCTCGTCACCAGTTGATGCACTTCGCCATTTACCTCTACCTGAACCCAGAGATGATGTCTCTGTTGAATACACTTACAAATATTCCAGAAACCTGGAAGAAGAAGAGCGTCGAATTCGTGAAAACCAAGAAAAACGCCATCGAGAAGAGGAAGAAAGGCGTCGACGCGAGGAAGAAAATCGGCGTATATGGGAACAGCGCGAGATGGAACTCCTGGAAAAATTACGGCGTGACCGTGAAAAGATGGAAACCGAACTTGAGCAACAAATTCGCGATCGAGAAAGACTAGAAAGAGAGCGAATCGAAAAAGACCGCATAGAACGTGAAAAAATTGAGATGCGCCGTAGACAAGTAATAAAGAAAATAGAACCTGGTTTTTTCTTGTAACTTCAGAGTTTTTTCGTAACTTTTTCAAAAAATTTTTCTCACACCTTAAAAACATTTACGTTCCTTTTTTTGTGCGACACCATGTACAAAAAACTCGTTTGAAGTTACAAAAAGACTCTTTTCAAGTTACAAGAAAATAATTATTCCAAGAAAATATCATCCTTATATTTATTTTCAGGAATGGGAAAGGCTTGAAGATGAGAGACGTGCTCTTGAAGAAGCAGAATTGATCAAGCGTAGAGAATTGGAGCGCCTAGAAAAAGAGCGCCTCGAAAGAGAAAAATTGGAAGTGGAACGTCGTGAAATGGAACGCTTGGAAAGAGAAAGAAGGGAACGAGAACGCGTCGAAGCTGAACGCGTAGAGCGAGAACGAATTGAAAGGGAACGAATCGAAATTGAAAGATTGGAAATAGAACGAATTGAGCGCATCAAACGAGAACAAGTCGAGCGTCAACGTCTCGAGAAGGAACGTGAACGTGAAGAAGCCGAGAGGAGAGAGCGCGAGAGGCTAGAAGCTGAGAGGCTGGAACGAGAACGACTTGAGATGGTAAGAAGAGAACGGGAGCTAATTGAACAACAACGACTTGAAGCTGAACAAAGGGAGAGAGAAAGACGTGAAGATGAGCTGCGCGAGAGGCGTCGACAGGAACAAGAAAGAAGGGACCGTGAGATGCTTGAACAGGCTGAACTCGAGGCCATGGAAAGAGAGCGGCAGAGGCGAATTCAAGAAAAGTATGCCTAAAAAGACAATTTTCAATTAATAAAAATACCTAAAAATGGTCAAAAAACACCCAAAAAATTTTTTTCGATTTTTCCTCGAAAACAGTATTTGTTTCCATCGTTTTGAAAATTTTTTACGTTTGTCGAAAGAATTTTTTGGCATTTTGAAAATACTCATGTTTAGATTGGAACAAGAGAGATTAGAAAACTTGCGTCGAGAACAAGAGCGCCTCGAATTAGAGCGTTTGGAAGCGGAGCGAAAAGAGCGTGAACGATCAGAAGCTGAGCGCAGGGAAAGAGAACTACTTGAAGCACAGCATCGCAACAAAGAGCGACGTGATCTTGAAAGGTAAACATTAGTGTTAGATCCACACAACATACACATCATATATGGAGACTATCTGTGGGGTCACAATGGAGGTTCCGGAGAGAATCTACAGTTAGTAGTAGTGTTAGATCCCGAATTTCCGGGATCGACCTCTTGGCCGGGACGGGATTTTTCGGGATGCACCTTGGAGGATTCGGGACGGGATTAAGAATTTCGGGGCAGGATGATCTCGAGATTTTCAGGACGGGATCTAACACCCAACTCAAACTAAGCTATCCAATTTTTTATTTAGACTTGAAGAAGAACGCCGTGAGCGTGAACGCCAAGAGGAAGAAAGAAGAGAAAAGGAGAGACGTGAACGTGAAAGACTGGAAGCTATTGAGCGTGAACGTCTTCGACAAATCGAAGAGCAACGGGAACGTGAGCGTCTAGCAGCCCTCGAGGCGGCGGCAGCCGAAAGACGTGCTCAGCGTGCCTTGGAAGACCAACGTGAGCGTGAACGTTTGGAATTGGAGCGGCGTGCTGAACAGATTCGTGAAATGGAGCGCCGTGAAGCTGAAAAACGGGAGCGAGACCGGTAGATTGCGTTTCTAGATCAATCAAATTTTGCACGAAAAGCATCACGTCAGACCAAACTGTGCAAAAAAGGCACCCTCAAAAACGCCATAAAATCGGCCGTAAACAAGAAAAATGTCATTTTTTACGAAAAAAATCAAATTTTTTTGTGTATTTCACTTTTTTGTACACTCTGGTCTGCCGTAGCATATCATTTTTGCACCTAAAATCAAGTCTTATCTATGAATTTTAATGCTTGTTCTGTGCTCTTAAGCACAATCTCTAGGATGGAGGAAGAACGTCGGTTGGCAGAGCTCCGTGATTTGGAGCGCCGGAATGCAGACCTCCGTGATAAAGAGAGGCGCGAAGCCGCCGAGCGTGAAGCTCGTCGACGCCAAGAAGATCGACGCAGCCGTGATCGACTTGATCTAATAGCCAAAGAGCGTGAAGAACGCGAAAGATGGGAACTGGAGAGGAGACGGTTGCTCGCCGAACGTGAAGCTCAAGAAAAGAAGCGCAAAGATTTGACCTCAAAAGAGACCTTGGAAAGGCTGACTCGCAAGCCATATTATTCGCGAGAGAATTTGGCATCACTTGAGCCGGAAGTCACCACCAAAGTAAGTCAATAACAAATTACAAAATCCGAATTTGTATTCGTTTTCGCTTCAATACACCCCTCCCTGAATCAAGATCATGATTTATTTTTAGGTTGAGCGTCAAGTGATAGAGCGGGTGGACCGAACACTGTGGACGTCAGATGGCTACGTCCCATCCCAGTACCACTATTCGAGTGGAATAACCGGAGGCAGTGGCTTGCCACCCCCATTAGATACGTCGCCGACCGATGACTATGGATTGAATGGCTATTCGAGAGAGCGAATGTACAATCCACGAAAACCTGACGACGACGATTTTTTCCGGGGTTCTTCCAAACGGACCTCGCGCTACAAAGCAAAAATGGAAAAGGCCAGGAAAGAGTTCCTCCATTCCGATCAACCACCCACTGGTTTGTTGTTCTATTATCCTCGTTCTGTACGATTAACAGTAGTTTTAGATCCACTCTCGGATCGATTTCGGAAGTCAACTGAAGACCTAGGCTCAAGAAGACCTGAATATCGTGGACCGTTGTTGCAAAAATTCCATAGTGGAGAATTTAGCTCACGGCCAGAATTAGACGGTTATGGCTATCCGCGCATGGGACCAAGCCCATATGAAAAGGTAATAATTATGCATGGATATTCATTTTTCAATTAAATTTGGAAAAAAATTTTATCTCTTAATTTTTGAAACAATTTTTACTGTCCTAAATGTACAGAGTGTTTCAAAAAAGTGGATTTTTGTGATTTTTGCTCATGCCAGAAGCGTGAAAATGCTTCCCTGATTCAAGGAGAGTGGTGGGTGTATGAATTAAATTCGAAGTTTCGCCAGAAAATCGGCTTTATAGAGGGTTTTTCTAGGCGGGAGATCGATTGCGCGCATTTCCGAAGCGTTAAAACATTTCCCTGGCCCTGAATCAGGGTCAAGCCTAAAAAATCGAAAAACGGTAAATTTCAAATTTCATACAGAAGTCACTTCTGAATCAGGGAAGGTGTGAGCATATTTAAGCGAAAGAGAAGTGACTTCTGTATGAAATTCGAAATTTACCGTTTTTCGATTTTTTAAATTTTTTGGCTTGTTGACCCTGATTAGGGTCAGGGAAATGTTTTAACGCTTCGGAAATGCGCTCAATCGATCTCCCGCCTAGAAAAACCCCCCTATAAAGCCGATTTTCTGGCGAAACTTCGAATTTAATTCATTTTCGCTTCAATACACCCACCATTCTCCTTGAATCAGGGAAGCATTTTCGTTCATTTAAAAAAATTTCGGGTCCAAAATTATGTAAAAATCACAAAAATCCACCTTTTTTTAATATCCTGTACAAATGATGCTATTTTTCATTTTGTGTTTTGTTCTGCTATCTGTTTTCTTCTTGATGCTATGCTTCAAAGTTTACCCACCGTTTCAGAACCTAAATTTGTGAATTCGTATCATTTTCATACTAACCTATCTGAAACGGAGTATGAACTTTTTTGTTTGTCTTTCCGCTATTAGTATTAGTGTTTCTCTTTATACATAACCGTTTTTAAAAAAGGTCGTATAGGAGTATCGCCGCCTGCTGGAAAAAGCCTACCGCTCGTTGGGTCATTATCTCAATCGTGACCGAAATGGTCGGAAAAGACACTGGAGTACAAATTTTCTTGAAACTGATTTGGACACCGGGAAGGCCTTATCCTATCTGGTGAGATTCTCTTTCTTTTATCTCAATTCTCTCATACGAGCACAAAAATTGGCCAAGTTCCTTTTCTCTTTGTTGCAATTTATATACCTTTGTTTCGTTCAAATAAGATAGCTGGAGCAGAATTTCACTATCTTATATGTCCATTTATACAGGGTGTACCAAAAAAGTGGATTTTTTTGCGACCCGAAAATGTATTATTCTAAAAATGAAATCTCCCTCTAGGGTTAATTTTATGTTGAGAATCGATTGCGCGCATTCCCGTACCCCGAAAATGCTACCCTGATTCAGGGGAAAATTGAATTTTTAAAGCAAAAATGGTCATTTCGGAAAAATTTTCCCGTTTCCCGAATCGGGAATTTCCGATGATTTTTTTCCCGAAAATGGCTAGTTTTGCAATGTCGGAATTCCCGATTCTAGTCATTTTCGCATTTTCAAAAACCTAAATTTTTCCCCCAATCAGGGTCAGGGAAGCATTTTCAGGGTTCGGGAATGCGTGCAATTGATCCCTCGCATAAACTTACCCCTAGGAACATAAAATTGCCCTTCGAAAAATAAATTTCCAGATCTTAAAAAATCATAAAAATCCACTTTTTTAGATCAGCCTGTAGAGTGGTTTATGACAATTGTCTACGGTTCATAAGTTCTTAAGAAATTTAAAAAAAGTCTCTAAGTAGTTCTCATCAGGGTTGCACAAATTTCCGGAAACAGTAACGGAAATATTTCCGGAAACGATTGAATTAGACAACAAATTTTATGCTTCTCGACCAATGATTTGTAACGATTCAGGCAACAATTTTTGCTCAAAAATCGAAATTTTTGTTCAAAAATTGAATTTTAGCTCAAAAATCGAAATTTTTGATCAAAATCGAATTTTGCACAAAAATCGAAATTTTTTCTCAAAATCGAATTTTTCCTGGTTGTCATATTCGTTTATAACAAATTTTTCAATTGCTAAAAAATGAATAAAATGCGCTTGTTCAGGCCACTGAAACCAATTTGGACGATGTGCACCGTTCCAAATCCGT
>JAQGCP010001304.1:0-12748 GCA_034699885.1 Acrobeloides thornei | reverse complement strand
TGTTGACAAAAAACATTTTTGAAATTTTTTATTGAATTCATTTAAAATTGAATCTTTTAGGCTGATGCCTTGGAATTGGAATTTGGACACTTATCAGAAGCTATACATGCGCTCAAATCTAATTAAATATCAAGAAAAAATTTTATTTTGACCATTTGTTATTGTTATAAAAAGTAATTGTTATACTGTAATATTATAATGTTAAATTGCTTTAAAATAAAAGTTTTACTTTTTTCCCTGTTGATCAATAAACGAGATTTTCTTAATTTCTACATACTTTGCTCGTATTGTGGTTTTAATTCTTCATATACAGGGTGGCGCACAAAAACCGGACACTTCAAAAAATGTTTTTAACCACACGTGTACAACCCCCTTTCGATTTTCGGGGGGGGGGGAGTCGCCCGAAAATTTGCGAGCGAGACTCATTTCGCCCGCGGGCTGCGGACGAGTCGCAAAAATTTCCTATTTTTCAACAAAAATCGTAATTTTTTAAAGCATTTTTAGCTTAAAAAAGTGTTTTTCAAAATTTTCGTGCCTATATAAACATAAGGGGATCAAAGTGAAAATTTTTTTTAAATCTTGCCCCCTGATATTCTGGGTAATTTTTATTTTTGATTTACAGGGGGAGGCAAAAGTCCTGACCCAGGCGAACAAAAGTTTTGACCAGGGGCTAGGGACCCAAAATGAGTCCTTGGGTCCCGGACCCAAGTGGGTTAACAAATTTAATGACAAACAATACTCGTCAAAAAATTACCCCAAGGGGTTTAATGAAGTTTATTGACATGCTGATGCGCAGGAAACCCGAGAAAAAGGCATTTTTTGAAAAAATTATTGAAAAATTCGACCAAGAAAAAACGGATGGGGTCCCTGGTCCTGACCCAAGGGGCAAAAGTCTTGACATTTCAAAAACGTGTTTCCTCGACAATTCGGACGAGAAAACACCTTTTCAGCGTTTTTGACAATGTCAGGACTTTTGCGACTTGGGTTAGGACTTTTGTCCGCCTAGGCCAGGACTTTTGCCTCCCCCTGTATTTATAGACAACCTTGTTTTTGTTATCCAGTCGATAGTTGAATTGTTTTGTTATTTTGTTTTGATGATTCTCGATTTTTGATGAATTATAGATGCAAAATAACATTGCCAACGTGTTCCTCGTAGGAAGTTACCCCTAGAGGATATTTTTCCATAAAATTTTCTTCAAAAAAGTATCATTTTTTGGAATCCTGTTGATTGCGTCTCCCCAGGGGGAAGAGCTCCGAACCGTTTTCTTTTATTGACATTTCTAAATTTTGTTGTCTACTTTTCATCCATATATATTTTTAGTTGAAAATGCCAAAAGACCTCAAATTTACGAGAAAGCGTGAGCGCTCTGAAGAAATAACTTCATCCGATAGCTCGTTATTCGACTTCAAAAATGAAGTGAGCAAATCACTTTATAAGTTTGTCATATTGAATTTTTAAGGGCCCCTCTACTTATCAACAACCGCCGTTAAAACAATTCAAAGTTTCCGCCTCTGGGAAAGTTCACTTCCACAAGAAACTAGTTGAGAAAGATGGAGTTCAAGTACTTCGAGATGCTGTGAAATTTAGTAACGATAAACAAAAGTAAGACGTATCCATCGACGTAATTTTGGTCCATATTTGGGGGGGGGGGCCACCACTAAAAAAACGCAAAAGTACAGGCTTTTTGTTGGCTTACCCTGTACAGATTTGGGGAGGAAAGGTTTCCCAGGTCCCCCCCCCCCCATTTTACGACCCTGGATGTATCTCGTGGTTTTCTAAAGTATCAATTTCCAGGATAAAACTCCTACTTCGAGAATTTACTACCGATTATTTAAACCTCCTTAATGATTCTGGCCAAGAGGAAAGCGTGGAGCTAATCCTGAAACTTCTCAATACAACTAAATTTGTTGAAATAGCAGAAATTTGCGTACGAAGTTTATATAGCATCATTGAAAGAAGCGGAATAAAAGATGTATTGTGGAGAAAGTTATCACCGGGATTTGACGAGAACCTGTTCCATTTTCAAGGAGCCTTGGATTCGAATTTATTAGCACTATTCGAATTAGCTGTGGCTAAAAAGATTTTCGACCCGGCTCAAACAAATTTGGCTTTGCAAGTTTCTGAAAAGAACTTGAGGAATTCTGAGCCAAGTGGAAGGATTGCAGCAATTAGATTTCTTATTCGGCTGACTTTAAATGGTAAGCACTAGCCTGGAGTGATTTCTTTGGGCCTACTTAAAAGCATTGGTACTAGTTCGGAACAAAAAATTTTTTTCGAAAAGTGGGACTCTGTTCTGAACTAGAACCCCCTATGTGCAAGATTTTTGCCCCTCTCTATACTTGGGGACCCGGGTCACCTCGAAATCAAAAAAGTTAATTTTTTTTAATAGTACCTAAGTGATTCGTACATGTTCGATTTTTTTGCAAATTCCGGTTTTTTATACACCTTGTATTTTTCAGTTATCTCGAAACTTTTTTTTTTACTTTTCGTCATGTATTTCTCATTTTTTAGAGAATATACCAAACCTTGAAAAGCTCTCGGAATTAGAGCAAGAGCTTCGAGTGATGTGTGATGATCGGGATCCCCGAGTTCGTACAGCTGCCATTGAAGGGCTGGAGCTAATGTGTGATGGGAAAAGTTGTCTCTCTATAGAATCATACCAAAGGATTACTGAGGTCATTATTGAATTTTGTTTCTATTACCATAAAATTTTTCAGCTCTGTTCAAACTCCGATATAAATGTGAGATTGATAGCGTTACGGATTATTTTGAAGTTTGCGCAACATTATCCGGAGCAGTGAGTTTTTAAAATATTTTTTCCTACATTTTAATTTTTGTTTAGCCGTGTTGAGTCGGTGAAAAAATTCACTCTTCGTCTACATGATGATGCTTTTACGGTCGTTTGTCAGGCCATGAACGATTTAGACACACAAGTTCGCGCCGAAGCTGCTCGAATTTTAGGCTGTTTTACTCAAGTCTCGGAGCCGTTTTTATTACAGACGTTGGATAAAAAATTAACTCCTAAAATGAAGGTTATTGTGAACATCGTGCTTAAAATTGAATTGTGCTTTTTAGGTTCTAAATGACGGTTCCACCGCCGCCCAAACTGATGAATGGAGCACCGGAAAGAAATTGGGCGAAGATGTCCCAATGGAACGTGAGGAAGAAGAAGTCCAATCTTTGATACCGATTCAAGCCTGTGGGGCTTTTGTAACTGCCTTGGAAGATGAGTTTATGGGTAAGCCTCGTGGATGGTAGAAATTTGCGGTTATGAAAATATTTTTAGCGGTTCGTGAAGCAGCTGTCTATTCGCTTGGGAAATTGGCTGTTAATAGGCCAACTTTTGCCAATGCTACGATTGACCACTTGGCGGACATGTTTAATGATGAAATTGCACAGGTTTAGAATCAACTTTTTAGCCAAAAATGCCATTTTTTTCACCAAAAATGGCCATTTTTGCAACAAAAAATGCAATTTTTGGGGTCAAAAATGCCATTTTTTTACTAAAAACCGCCAAAATTGACTATTTTTGCCTAAAAAGTGCTATTTTTTGGCCAAAAATGCCATTTTTTCACCAAAAATTGTCAAAAATGATTATTTTTTTAAACCACGTTTTTGGTGCTGAAATAAGCCCATTTTTCTAGATCCGACTAGATGCCATCCACGCTCTCACACCTTTGGTGATCCACGGAGTTTTGGGCCAAGAGCAACTGAATACCATTTTAACTGGATTGGATGTAAATTTTCCGCTTATTTTTTACCCCCATACATTTGTTTGCAGGATGCCGCTTCGGATAATCGAATGGCACTCCACGAGCTCCTCTCACGAAGTCATCTAGCCGATGCAGCTTGTGTCAAGCAATGTGTACAAATTTTACTGCGAACATTGGGAAGATTCCCCACGGATAGAGAATCGACATATAGGTCGGAAAATTGAAAAAAATTATTTTTTACGGCGCAATTTTAGGTGCTTGGCTAGCATCGGTCTGAAACATGCTCATCTAGTGCAAACTTTAGCCGTGGAGCTTCTAGGCGTTACCCCAGTGTTCGATATGCAAGAGCAATCTATTGAAGATGAAATTTGTATGTCATTAATTTTACACCTTCCGAAATTTGGGACTAGGGGGCAGCTCACAAACATGCTTGGTCTTTTACTAGCGAACAACTCACAACGGTCGAGCCTATGCATCTTGTGCCAAGCAATTTGTACAGATTCGCCAAAAAATCGAGGCCAAAAATCGATTTTTGACCCAATTTTGAGGTCAAAAATTGATTTCAGTCATAATTTTGATCTCAAAATCGATTTTTGACCTAATTTTGATTTCAAAAATCCACTTTTGATCATATTTTGAGTTCAAAAATCGATTGTTGGTAGTTGTCCTAATCCTTGACCAATGAGTAAACAACTCGAAATTTCAAAATTTTTCAAATGACTGAAGTTTTGTATCCAGAGACTTTTGGATATGGGAAACTCGAATATGAAGAGATTTTTTAATTTTTGACCACAGCAAATAAAAGAAAATCGACCGTTGTGATTTTTTCTAGTCCCAGAAAATTGAATTTTAGAGGGATCGGAAAATGTATAAATACCATTTTTTGTGTTAATGATCCTGATTTTTTAGACTTGGCAAAACTTGTGCTCGTGTTGAATGCCGCTTCCAAGCAGCCCGTTATATGCTCGTTGACTCCACCTTATGTTAAAAAGCATTATAGATTTCTGCGCTGTGCTTCCCCACATCTAATACCAAAAATTAAGGTGTGTTTTTTGTACTAATGCTTTTCTGGCATGGGAACGTTTGACACGATTACTGAAACGATTCTTGCAAATCAGGCAATTAATGATGTGCAAGAATTTTTTCAAAATTATGTTAAATGGGTCGTGTCAAAGATCTCTATGCTGCTTTTCCCACCAGTGGTGTAGCCAAGAGAAGGACGGTGGGGGCGATCGCCCCTCCCGTTCAGGATAAAATTTTGTAAAAAGAAAAATGAAATTGTTTTGGAAGTGAAACAAGCCGATTTGAAAGTGAAACAAGCCGATTTTGGAGTGAAACTAGTCGATTTTGAAGCGAAAAAAGACGATTTTAAAACGAAACTATCCTATTTTGTTGCGAAACTAGCCGATTTTGAAACGAAACTAGCTGATTTTGAAAATCAACTAGTCTATTTGGAAGTGAAATGAGCCGATTTTGGAGCGAAATTAGTCGATTTTGAAGCGAAAAAGACGATTTTAAAGCGAAACTATCCTATTTTGTTGCGAAACTAGCCGATTTTGAAACGAAAATAGCTGATTTTGAAAATCAACTAGCCTATTTTGAAGCAAAAAAAGACGATTTTGAAGCGAAAGCTAGCTGATTTGGAAGTGAAACCAGCCGATTTTGAAGTGTAGTGTCAAAGCTTCCTATGCCGCTTTTATCACCAATGGCGTAGCCAAGGGAGGGGCGGTGAGGCGATTGCCTTTCTGTAAAAAAAAGAAAAATGAAGAAGCTGCTTTGAAAGCGAAACAAGCCGATTTGGGCGGTGAGGGCAATCGCCCCTCTCGTTCTGGACAAAATTCTGTAAAAAACCTAAGGGTACTCTCTTATGATTTTGATAAAATTCGAAAATATTCAAATTTGACCTCTTGTTTTTGAATATTTTTGTGAGTACCCTTCCCCCACCGTTTATGTAGGTCTGGCTACTCCACTGTTTTCCACCGATTGAAATTTGCATGTTATAGTATCTATATTCCTTATTTTTTATAGGAATACGAACAATCTATAATCTCCGAATCATCGGTGGGTGCTAGCTCTTCTATGATCGATCTAAAAGTTCAAAGTCTATTGGATAATGCTTATAAGAGGATGGTTGAAGCACATATATCGGCTGGAATTTCGGAAAAATCTGCCTTGTTTAAACTTATTCTGAGGTATCTTCAAAGATTTGTTATTAGTAGTCCATTTTGAGTACTCAAATGATTTTTTATAAAAATATGTCACCCATTTTTATTTTTTGAGAATGTATGGTATAAATTTTTAAGCACAATGGGTTAATATATATATGTATCAGGTCGTTCCCAAAGGTTTGCGGACTTTACTTTTCACTTCTTCGAAGATGAGAAGTGAAGTCCGCGAGCTTTTTGGAACAACCTGATAGTCATTTTTGTGAGCTGTAGGCAGTGGTGTAGCCAAATTCCCCCGGAATGGGCGATACTGTAACGAGTTGTGAAAATGGGACATTTGTTATTTTTCAGAGATCTCGAAGCCTATCAAACTATAGAAGAAGAAATTGCCGTCCCAGCTAGATTTTTACACGATCTCTGCAATGTGATGAACTTATTTGATATTGTTAATACTGGAATTCGCTCCGGTGATGAGATTACTACCATATTTAATATTATACAACAGGTATTTTTGTGTGTAGTCAGAGTCGTATTTTAATATAAATTTGTGGGGGAGGATGGAAAGATCTAATAGCCAAAATTGTATGGGTCTTATGCATTTTTATGGACTTATTTTTTGGCTTGTGTCGATTTTTAATGCAATTATATTTAGGCCCATAGAAAAATTGGCTGGATTGAAAGCCAATATCATGGAGTGGATAAGAAAATATTGGCCGCTTTACGCGAATGCACTCTATTTTTAAACCTGATCCAAGTGGCTATTCTAATTGATCACATCCCGAATGGCCAAAAACAAGCGTCGAAGCTTGTACAAGAGGAAATTTTGGCTGTCGAAAAGTATGTTGCTGATAGCTTTATTTCTAATCTCAGTTTTTACGCCATTTTAGCCGCTTCAAAAAACTCGATTCGAAGCCATCCGATTTTACTACCAAGCTTATACATTGGCTAAATGAGAAATTGTCAGAAACCGTCCAAAATGGCTCAAATTTGGAAGAGAAAAAAGATTTTCTATCAGGACATGGAATAATAGCTCAACTAACCGGTGCTTATATCCCTGCGCCAGAAACTTTGCCGTCGCTGAGGAAAATTTCTATGAAATCTGTTCAGGTATGTGTCACTAAACTAGTGATGCTCAAAGTTTAAAAATAAAATAAAAATGAAAAATTGAACACAGAGTGGTGAGCCAAAAAAAAATCGTGCTTTTGCGTTTTTTTGGTGAAAATTTTTCGCCAAACAACGCAAAATTTTTTGGCTCACCCATTAAAGCTACAAAATGTTTTATGAGCCAGCAGAAAAATGGATTCTCTCTTGATTAAACGCAATTTTTAGGTAATCGATCCAAATAAAGATGTACAAGCAGAAAAGATTGTCAAATTCGTGTCTGGACTACCAACTGGCGTGGAATTGAATTGTATGCTGCATAATTTGACAGCTGAGGATTTGGAGAAATTCAGAATTAAGGTGGGCACTCTCTCTGCTCATCGTGTGTACTAGAGCTAATTTTTCAAATTTTAGATCGAATATCCCGACGAAACCATAGCCTACTACCGACCTAGATCCACGGAATTCATCACCTTAAGCAACCGACTTGTCCGAGTGCAAACCACTGTTTTGATCTCAGCTCAACTCTGGGCCGAAGCCTCGGAAATTCAACTATGTTGTGGGGTACTGCTCTCTTCACCTCAAGGAATCTCGATTGGAGCAAATGAATATACGAAAGAGAATTTCTTTGTCCCACTTCCTGATGCCGACGAACCAACTCAGTTTAACAAGATCTCTGTCAAAATTCACCCTGTTAATAGAATGTAATATGTGTAGTATTGAATTGTGATTTTTTGATATTGTAAATTTGAATTGTTATAAATAAATTGGATAATTGAAAATATACCTTTTGTAAAATGTGTGTTTTCATGAATATTTTCAAAGATTTTTGCGATTGCGTAAATAAGCAGTCTGCATGACATCAGTTGATAGCGATTCAACCGGGGTAGCCTCCATGATAGCGGATTTTTCGGCAGGCTTCCCCAGTTACACCACTGCGGGCAATATAAAAATGAATAAACAAATGCACAAGTAAATGAAATTTATCTATCTTTATTTATTTTGAAACAAAAAATGCATAATAAAAGTCCACATAGATAAAATAAAGAACCTATAAGATCACGAATTTGAATAACTTCACTTCAAGCGATCTTAAGTTTGAACTCGATTTTCTTCGTCTTCTTGAGATTTTTGAGGAGCTCTCGGATATTAGTGTCGGTTGCGGCGACCTAAAAACGTTGGTGTTAGACAAGAAACAAAAATTTAATGCAAAACTAACTTCAATGTATGCGAACACGAGCATTTCTTCTTTGGGTGGACTTCCATCGTCGATTCGGTGCACTTCGGCCTCCAGCGATTGCTTAGGATCCAGAAAGCTACAGATGGGCTCAACTCGGTAGACTTTGTTGTTAGAGCACAGCACCTTGACGGCCAGTCGCTTCTTCGTGGTGTTCTGCATGGTAACCTTCTTTATCATGTTCGAGTCCTTGTTGAATTCCAGTTGACCCGGCTCGAATGCGATCCACTGAGTAAAGGGATCCTAAAAGCGAGACTGTAGTTCAAAAAAGGAAGACAACTTGCCATTTCTGATTCATCGTCCAGCAGGTTTTCTTCGGTTGTACTGCTGCTTTCAGTTACTGGATCTCCGCCCGACTTTTTGCCTTGATTAACATCAGGTTGAGGTAAATAAGCAGTCTGTATAACATCAGTTGATAGCGATTCAACCGGGGTAGCCTCCATGATAGCGGATGGTACCTCTTCGGATTTGCCTTTCTCCATTTCTGCTTCAAGTGATGGCTTCGGCTTGCGGAGTAATTGGAGAATAAGATAAACCGCGAGAATCAGAGCATCGATTCCGAGAAGCACATCCAAGACAAGCAAGATGTATTGATTTGTATTCCATATCATGTTTAGTAGAGTTTCTTCTAATTGGTGAAAGCAATTGATCGATTGGAAATGGAAAACGATGAAAAGTTTGCTCTTTATATACTCGTCGTCGCAAAATTCGCATAATTACGATCAAGGTTGCATCGGAACAGGTTCAAGAAACGGAACTGGAACAGCAGGGACCTGTTGCAGTATACGGAAATTGAAAATTCTAAGAATTTCCAAATTGATTTTAGGTACCAAGAATTTAGAAAATTTTGGAAATTCTGTCGAAATATGAATTATTTGTCAAATAAATGCCATATTTCAGCAGAATTTCCAAAAATTTCCAAATTCTTGGTACCTAAAATCAATTTGGAAATTCTTAGAATTTTCAATTTCCGTATACTGCAACAGGTCCCAGATTAGCTAAAGAAGAGCAGTGCAAAACAGGCAGGGAAAAGTAGGGCAGGGTAGAAAAAGCAGCGCAGATGGGGGAAAACAGGCAAAGATAGGGAAAAGCAGGGCAGGTAGGAAGAACAGGGTAAAGAGGTGCAGAGTACCCCCCCCCCCTTCAGACCAAGCGTTAAAGCGCTCGGTATCCCGGTACTAACTATATAATTATGAATTCAAAAATATTGTTCTTCCATTAGTTGGCTGAATTGGCCTATTATTAAATGGATAGCCATGATCGACGTTTTCGTTTAATTTCATGAATAAATTAATCTAGATTTTAATATTTACAATTTGTTAGAATATTAATATTAAAAAATAAATAAATAAAACTTGTGATAGAGTAACTGGTCAAGTCTGTTTCATTATTGTCTACAAGAAAGCTTCATTGCAAGGTGGGCCCTCGCCGAATGAGCCATGGTATCGCCAATATAGTTTATTATTAGGAAGTAAAATGTAAATATCAAAACTCGACATTTTTGTTGAAGAATAGGAAATTTTAGTGGAAAAATGAAAATTTGATCGATTTTCGAAGAAAAATCATAAAGGGGGATTTTTTAAGATTTTTTTAAAAAATTTTTCAGAAATTTGGGGAGGGGAGACACATAAGGCCATAGTCATACTTACAAGGGGGTCAGACCTAGGCTTTTTAATGGGCCCAAAAATTTCATATTTTCTTTTCTGTAGCACTCGAAATTCTAATCAAATTCGAGATTTCGAATTCGCGAAAGTTTTTAGTCGAACTTCTACTTCGAAGATTTTGATTTCGACCGACCACTACAAGATAGCGAATAGATTTTTATATATTATAGGTGAATGAGGGAGTTTTTGTGGACTCCCACACAATCGTGGACCGAAGTACCTCTCTCCATAAAAATTTCACCCCAAGTATATCTATTTCGTCTTTTTCGATTCCAACCCATTTGTTTTCCTTAGAACAAACAGGAAAAAATAAATAATTTCGCTTAAACATGACACATTTAAAAAATATATAGAAAACAGAATAGGAGTATTAAGGCAGCGCAAGGCATTTTTTTGTTTTTGAAGTTCCATAACTAATATCTAAAACAAAAAACATTCAACTAATTTAAAAAATTCAATAATTTAAGACACGCTTTATTGAGCACCCGAAGGTCCCAGGCGACAAGTGTTAAACGGTTCGAGCGGACTCCAAGTTGAATTTATTTAGCGAGATTAACGCATGGGAAAGTTTTTAAAAGCCATTTCAAGTCAATCCGAGTGACTGAAAAAATTCAAAACCTTGTCCGAAGCTCAAAAACCCGATTTTACGTTGATTTTTTACTTTTCTAACCTGTCTAAAACACCCAAGATTAATTTTGTTGGTCAAATTTTCTTTCCGGTCTATTTTAACATGATGAACATTTCTAACGTGTTTTTAAAAAAATCCGAGAAAATTTTTTTCGATCTCCCCAACTTGTTGCCCGTGTAATAATAAGTAAAAAGTTCTCGGATTTTTTCGAAACCACTCTAAAAATGTTCACCATGTTGAAATACATCGGCTAGAAAGAAAATTTGACCGAAAAAAATTATCTAGGGTGTTTTAGGCATGTTAGAAAATTCAAAAAACCAACGTAAAATTGGGTTTTGAGCTTCGGACAAGGTTTTGAATTTTTTAGAACCCGAATTTTGACTCAAAGTGACTTTTTAAAATTTTCCCAAAACTTGAAGTCAACATTATAAATATGCTTTTGAACGGTTAATTCTTTTCATTTTTACACTCAAATATTTATTTGTGCAGTGAGATATATATTTTTATACTGAACACGTTGGTACGCCGTTGGAACTGATGAATTTTTTCTTTTTTTGATTTTTTGAAAAAATCTCAAATATAGGATTTTTAGCAAAATAGCAAATAATTGAACAACAATTTTGAAAAAATCGTTTTTCCCTAAATTTTGGGACGAAATTGATTTTGTCGAATTTTGGTATTAAACGAGTTTTCACATGTTTGGCAAAAATTGAAATTTTCGATTTTTAAAAAAATATTTAGCAAAAACTGACAATTTTTCGAGTTTTAAGAGAGACCAAAAATTAGATACCAACTTCGTATTTGGAACCTGAAAACCAGCTTTTTCCATTGATTTCGTTAAAAAATTAACAAATTTTCGCAAAATTAACAAAGTTATTCAATAAAAATTATGAAGTTGTTCAATTTCCTTCAATTAAAAACAACCCATTTTCCTATGACTAACTTTGTATTTGAGGTCTAAAAGTCATTTTTTGCTGAAACAACCTCGTAAATCGATCACCTTACCCTGGGTGCGTGAACACCTATGCCGCCCCCATGTCTTGTTTTCAATTTTTTCCTGCCTTCGAGCGGTTTTGGGGGGGGGGGGACATGCCCCCATCCATCCCTGGCCACGTCACTGCTACGTATCTGTTTTTTTAAAGTGTTGTTTTAAGAGTAACGACATAAAAAACTAATTTATTTTCGAAATAGATTTTCAACTAAACTTAATTTAATCAAGCTAATAAAAAAAGAAAGAGAGAGGAGTAACTCCAAATAAGGATCTTCGATCCGATGAAAGTCCAACGTCTAAAAAAATTTATTAGCCGTAGTTTGGCACTGTGATGATTGAGGTCTTCCAAAGTTTGTTTGCCTGGGAAAATAAGTATTGGAGAATTGAAGAGGATTGAATTTTGGAAGCTAATTTTTACGTGACTTTTTTTAATTAATGATTAATCCTCCAATTTTATTGAGATGGAATTTTCGAACTTTATGCGGAAAATTTTATGATGAATAATTCAAGTGATATTTCTACATTTTTTGTTCAAATTATTCGGTCTGGAAGCTATTCAATGTACAGTATTTTCATGTTTGCACCATATTCCACAATATTATGGGTACTTGAATTTTTTTAACAGGCTCAGGATTAGAATTTTTTGTTAGACCCTCCCCTGTCGGCCACCCGGACCCCACCCCCGTGGACACAGTCAGATGTTCCGGTCGACGGAGTCAGATGCTCCGGTAGCTGCAGCTTCCAAGCGGGCAGAGCTCGAAGCCTGGAAAAAAAACCTGGAAAAAGGCGTCAAAAAAGCGGTTTTTAATCAAAAAATGTATTTTTTAAGGGTTGTGCCCCCTCCCCCCAAACCTGAATCCTGGCTACGGCTTTGGTCTGATGGCCCGTTTAAGACAAGTTTTTTCTAATAAAACTATTTTAGATCCTTTATTCCAATCCAAAAAGTTATTCCACCTATGCTTATAAAATAATTTTCCATCTGGGTTTAGTCGATTGTTTCGGGCTTTTGTTACACCCAAGTGCTTTATTTTTTACACTACTTCAACTTCCCAGCACCTCATTTATAATTAAGGTAACATATTATAAAAAAATTAAAAAACTTTTTTATTTTAGTTTTTTGGGTCGTTCTTAAATGCAACAGTATTCATTGTGTTTTATTTTAACTTTTTATTGGCATTTAACCGGCTTGTTTGGATGTGTTTTTCAAACGATTGGATAAATTTATTTGAAAAGAAGATTTTTAAGGTA
>JAQGCP010001303.1:0-12749 GCA_034699885.1 Acrobeloides thornei | reverse complement strand
TTTCGGAAAATGATCATAGAAAATTAGAAGATTGAATAAAGTTTATATTAGAGTCAAACCTCGATATAACGACACCCAAGGGAGGGGTCATTATATTGAATTCAAGGAGGATGTATCGTTATATCGTATTGTCACAGTTTCATAACAGATTCAAACTGTTATTGAAACATAACAGTTTCAGCAAAATTTCAGCGTTGAAACTATTAACAGAACCAACACTGGTTGGCGTGGCGACAGTTGAGGACGAGCACTTGAGTATGAGACATTTAAGGATGGCTATTTGAGGACGGACATTTGTGAACGGGACATTTGAGGACGAAACATAAACTGTATACAATAAATTTATAGTAAACAAATTTTCAATTGCATCAAGCGACTACACTTTTGAATCATCATGATTAGCCTAGTAAAGTCAGCCCAGTTTTTTGGGCGAAAAGATTCTACAAATGATAAACCGAATGACAAAAAATCTGCGTGCCCTGTATCCGAATGGACAATATTTTGCTGTAAAGCAAAATCGGAGAAAACTTTTGTCTATATGTAACGCTGACTGCTTTTGATGACTTTTTATCAGCCTAAGCGGAAATGACAAATTCAACAACTATCATCTTTTGCTTTCTGAATTGTTTGATTTCTCGGACTTCGTCAATAAACCAAGCGGTGAGACTTTTACACTTTGTTCGGCTTTCAGCCGGTCAAAATATAAAATGAAGAACAGTTACATGTTTATCGGACCTTCGGCTACGATCTGCTTTAAAACTTCGTTAATCTAGTAATATAAACACCGTAGAAATTTAGGGAGTAGACGCAGTTCGCCTGATACAGCCGCATGAGGCTCGAAAAATGAAAACGTACTTCATGCCACAAGCTAATTTTAGCAAAAAAATCGAAATTTTGCAAAAATTCGAATTTTGACCACATACCTCCATATATATATATATATATATATGTGGAGGTATAAGTACAGAAAATTTTTTTCGAAGTTTTCGGTTTAGGAGTGGCATCCCCTGTTTCCCTGGCTCCACCACTACTCCCATAAAAAATTTCTGGCTACAACACAGGCTGTGACTAAAAAAAGGTCTTCAAGCATACCGCATCCGCTTTGGACCGTCCATCCTCCCCTTATACATCTATGGTAAACACTCATAGAATTTATTTAAAAATAACAAATACATATATATGTGGAGGTATAAGTACAGGGTGGGCCATCTAAGTGTATACACCAATGATTTGGCATTAGTTACGAAACCATGGCGAATTTTTCGATGCGGTTTTTTAAAAGATAGATAGACTAAATATGCATAAAATGAGGTGAATTTCGAGTAGGCTACTCTTTCAGAACATTTTTGAAAAATTCTTCCGTTGAGGTTGCTTTTTCCAAAAACAAAATATTGTAAGGTAAAAATAAAATATTAGGAATTTTTATTTTTTGGCGAAACTCACCTCGTTCGATGCGCATTTAGCCTATCTAACTTTTTTAAAAACCGCATCGAAAAATTCGCCATAATCCCGGAGATAATGCCAAATCATTGGTGTGCACACTTAGCTGGCCCACCCTATACAGTGTCATAAAAAATTTTGAGAATTTTAGCTGACACTACTTACAAGTTAGCTTTTTATGTTTTCATTACATATATAATAACTATAATGAAAACACATACATAAAGTTGTGGTACAAATAAAAATTTAGAGTCGACAATATAACTAACCTTATACAAAGGAAAAAAAATGTATATACAAAAAAATCGTTCGTTTCTTGGTGAGTAGAGTATATAAATAAATGCCATTATTACTACCGGAACCAACCACCATGTTTAGAAGAAATGAAGGAGTAAAAAAGACCAACAATATATACAATAAATACAAAAATATGGCATATCATGAGGGCCATTTTAATGTAATATAACTGGACATATAAGTTTTTTTGCCGATAAGATGATAGAAATATCACGAATACTTGAATGGGTATGAATTGTAACGCCGAACCACCACGAACAACACAATTTCATTGACGAAGGAGAATGTGGATATAGTAAGATACAAAATGTGTAAGAAAAATAAATACTACCACAAATTTCTAGCAAATAAATAATGTATTTTTGGATTGGATAGTTTGAAATTAATGATGCTCAAATTTACAGTGTGATCAGTGCCGTAGGAAGGCATCGGACCACTACACCATGGTGGTCACTGTATGACTTGTCACTAATTTTGACCTTGAAGTAGTGCCAACCACAACACTTACAAAAATAATTTTGTCACAGGCCTTAAATATGCAAATTTTGAGCAGGATAAAAATTTGTTCGTAGTGAAAATAGTGAGAATTTTGTGACCCGACATTGTCACCTAGAATAAATTTTTATCGTGCCTAAAATTCGTATATTTATACGGTGACAAAATTGACACTTTTTGAAACTTTGAGCATCACTAGTTTAATGAAAGATTGAGTATTCACCGATAGAAAAAGAAGGCGAAAATAAGGAAAAAATTCAACATAAAAAAGAAGTTTGCCAGCAGAAGAAAAGATATGCTAATTTTTGTGTTAACCTTAGTTACTACTTAAACACATGTGTACTCCCCCAAAAAATTTCAAAATCTGCGTGTCGAATTTTTGTCAAAAATCGAATTTTGGCACAAAAAATCTAATCTTTGCCAAAAATAAAAATTTTGCCACAAAATCGAATTGTGCCAAAAAATCGATTTTTATCAAAAATTGACTTTTTGTCAAAAATCGAAATTTTGCCACAAAATCGAATTTTTAAAAAAAAGAATTTTAACCAAAAAGATTAATTTATTGCAACTTCACCTCACCAAAAATTTTTGACAATCTTTGTAATAATTACCGGGTAACTCTAGTTATATACCCTTGGTCCAATGCATATCAAAATTTGCATAAAATAAGGGATAGACAAAGTCGAACCGATTGAAAAAAATCATAAATAATCAAGAGTCTTGGCCTTATCTACTTTAAATAAGCCCAACACTTTTTTCCTAAGATATAAGTTGTACTAACATAAAAAGGTGAAGTATTTTATGACTAAAAGTTAAAAGTTAGAGTTAAATGTTTTAGAAAATGTCGAAGAAGCGAGATTATATGAGTATTTCAAAAAGCCAGAAGCAAAGAAAGAAAGATGAAGAATATGTAAAAGCATATCTGGAGTAAAAGGATAGTACATACGGTTGACCCCCCTCCCCCGACTCTTAATATTTGTTTCGAAAATACAAAAAATGTGTTCTAAAATTTCCAGTTTATTAACTCTCTCCTATCTGACTCCACATTAAATTTTGGGGGATCAACAACAAAATACCAAATCTAGAGAATTTGAAAAAATTCAGATTTCGCTGGTAAATGTATACATTTTCACCCACTTGGGGATTGAATTCGATTCCTTTTACATATGCCGATCGCCTTTAACCACTAGACCATGTGTTAGGCTATTCAAAAATCTTTAAAAGGGTTGATCAACAAGTAAAGTAAAATTTGATTTTTTGGTCAAAATTCGATTTTGTGGCAAAAATTTGATTTTGATGCCAAAATTTTATTTTTGGCAAAAATGATTTTTTGTGTGCCAAAATTCAATTTTTGATTAAAATTCGATTCTGCGGCCAAAATTTGATTTTTGGCAAAAATTTGACTTTTTGGCCAAGTTTCAATTTTTTGGTCAAAATTCGATTTTTTTTAATAGCCTTGTTGATCAAACCCAATACCTTTTAAAGACTTTTGAATAGCCTGAAACATGGTTGATCAAAAAGTGATTCAGGAAAAAAGAGAAAAATTGTGAAAATTCTATAAATTTACCAGAAAAATCCATTCAAAACAAACCAAAAACTAACTCAATTTTCTATGCTAAACCACAACAATTGAGGTATAAAAATTAGATATACACAAAAATGCAATTAAACAAACTTTTCAAAAAATAATATATCATATTTTAGCACCACGTTTTTTGGGCTTGAACCCTCTTGCCGGTAGAGGTTTTTTGAACGGAGTATTCTTTTTCCTATACTTCCTTTTAAATATTGGTTTGGAGCTGTTTGATCCGGGATATTCATCGGGACCACTGTCATCTGAGGATCTGTTGTTTTCGGAGTCACTCAAGAATTCAAACTCATCGATGGCATCGGGTGGGGGAGAGCTGTTGATAAGATTGATGAAAGCTTCTTCGAGAGCGTCATGGCACTGTTTCATGATGGATGAGCGTTCGTGCATAGATTGGAGAATGCAAGCGGACATTTCACGGGTGTGGTGGATGGCGTCCTTAAAAAGTGTTTATAAAGAGGGATCAAGAAATTGGTGCTTGATAGTCAAGGGCAAAAATTTTTTGGCAAATTTCATTTTTTATGCCCAAAGTTCAATTTTTGTCTAGGATTTCAGACACGGTGGTCGTAAATGAAAAAAAGTTTCGCAAAGAAAATTTTTTTAAAGATTTATGGTCGTTTGAACCAGCATCTCTGATCCGAATGGCTGACATACTATCCACTTAATCATGTTACACGAACTATCTTTATTGTTAAAAAAGCTATACCTTCAACAGACTTTCTTTTTTCTCTTCACTAAGGGATGCCAATAATTCTTTTGAGGGTATATCCCTATTCTTCATCAAATTTTGACCAGAAATTAAAAATTCTTCAACTAGATTTGTCACCGGTTCATTCTCATCCCCATTGTTTTCATCTTTCACAGAAAAATAGTCATATGTTGACCTAAATTTATAACTCATAATTATTTTATGTTCATTGTTCTGATCCCCAAGGTTTATGCAAAATCTTTTACACGCAAGGCAGATTGAACCCTTGGTACTGCCGAACTCCTTGGACCACTACACCACAGTGGTCTCTGAATAGCTGATCTCTAATTTCAACCTTGAGGTAGTGCCTTCTGCAACTTTCTTTAAAACGCTTACATTTCTATAAATTCATCATCCGGAAACCTTCTTATTAGCTCGGCTATGGCTTTTGCACAGGTATATGGGCTGCATAGACTTTCTAGGTCGTCGATGTTCATATATTCTTGTTCCAGACGCTTCATTTGGGTGATGGCATGTGATTTGACTTCATGTATCATGGTTTTGACGCCATTGATGCCATCAAGTTTGGCTAGGTCGGCAAGGTCAGAGGATTTGAAATATGGACTCTTGGCCTAAAATGTAGTTTGTGTAGTAGTTTTCAATGGCGTCATTGACGGCATAGAGAAATGGAAGAGGACAAAGCAAAAAAGCTTTCGGTACGTGCCGGAATTCGAAATAGGGAATTCCAATGAAGGAGACACTAGCCACTCGGCTATAGAGGAGTGCAGGACGAGACCAAATCTGGCCTAGGCCACAACACAGGCCTGTTCTCAGGCCGCTCAATTTTTGTCGGAACAAACCAGACAGGTCTTATGGCCGGCCTGCTGCAGGCCACAAAAAAAGTAATCAGGTCAAAAAAAGTAATCAGGTCTGTTCTAGACTCCAAGTCCCCTTAGATTGGACTGGTCTGCTGCAGAAAGTGAGCAGGCTAGGTCAGCGCAGAGTGGATTGAGCCTGGGTTCTAGGGCCCGACCTAGTTTGGCTTAGCCTAATGCATGCCGTCAAAAAGTGATAAGGCCAGGTCAACTTGCATGGAGCACACCTCTACTCGGCTACAGTGGCAGCGCTAGGATTTTGATTTTTTGATTTTGGGGGGCCACCTAAAATCTCATTTTGGCCAAAAATTCCATTTTTCTTAAGAAATTTTCTGTTTTGGGGTCCCTTCCCGCTGGCTTCTCCACTGCTCAGCTATAAAGAGACGCGTTTTTCCGACATATTAAATCTTTACTTGTAATATAAAATTGACCATTTGATTAGAAGGATTTATTGTAACACCGCCAGTCGTGTCATAAATTTTCTTCGATTTGAAACAAGATTTAAAACTAGGGACTTCCAAGAAAAATGCTGTCATTTGATCATATTTGAGTTGATCGGTATCACTAGGACATGAGCCCTGGATATTATCTAGGGTGTCCATCCAAGAAGCGTAAACACCATGTTGCATGCGGTTGACGAAATTTTTTGTCCAAAATCTCATTTGTTTCAATTGTTTTGAGACTTCCATGAGGCGTTTCCTGAGCTCATCAGTGAGATGCTCTGATTTTCTAAAAAATAACAAATTTAACGTTGCTTGTGAAGGATTGTTCCATTTTTTATATTAAAATTCATACCTTAAATTTATCCTCTCTTGCAATGATAGTGCTTGCTTATACATCTCTTCCACTTTTAATAAACTTTCCGCTGACTGAGAAATACTCAATTCCACTTTCCCAGTCATCTTTTTCGCTTCTTCTTTTTCCACCTCAGATTTTTCTTCTTGCTCGTCACTAATACTAGTATCTAACATTTCATCATCCAGATCAATATCAACATCGATTTTCGATATAGTCTTTTTTCTTCTGTGATTTTTTCTTCGTCTTAATCGAAGTTTTGGCATGACAACGTTATAAAAATGACGCTGGATTTTCGGACTACTTGTTGACTCTTCCCCTAGGGCAATGTAGAGTGGTGTAGTAGGCATGCCAAGTATGTCTTTTTCTTCGAATTCAATAATTGTGGCGGATTTTAGGAGGGTTTCGTCCATACTAAAAAATAATAATAAAGGCTTATTGCCCATTTTAGGGGAGTCGGAGAAAAAAGTTGGATGAATAGTTTAGTGGCAAGTAGCTCCAGTTTACGTAAAAGAGGTTGAAATTCAAAATTTGAGAATTTTAAGTAAAATTTTTTCATGCCTCTCAATTCAAACAAATAAAATTTTTGCATGTTTTTATTCAAAAAAAGAATCCCAACCCTAGTAGGACTGAACCTTTGATCTTAAACTTTAAAATATAATATTCTACCACTGAACTATGCAATCCAATTTTTTCTCTTCTCTACTTTTTTGATTAAAATTTACTAAACACACCTCGAAACAGTATCCACAATATCCGAAACGGTATCATACACATCCAACAAATCCGAATCCCCGGCCGATGAAACTGGTGGTATTATTGAGAGTCTCCCTGTTCTTCTTTCTAATCTTTCTATCTCTTCATAAAATTGGTCCAAACTATTTGGGGGCTCGTATTCTTCCAATGGTTCAACATTTTTGGCGTCCAATGAAATCTTGGAAATGTCTATTGTGAGGTGCTGCTGCGTGAAGTTTTCTTGGGCCGTTTTTAGAGTCTTCCATGCTCTTAGTAGTCGGATTTTTTCTTTGAGCTTATTTATGCGTTTTTTGGCAGTAGCCCATTGGGTACAAGCGGTTGGAATGCTTCGGATTTTTTCGCATGTTTGTCGAAACTAAAAAGGGTTTATAGATAGAGTGTTTATAAAAGTACAGGATGAGCAAAAAGTGCACCTTCATGATTTTTTGGGACATGGAATTTTTTCTAAATATTACTGCTTTAGGGGTAATTTTATGCGGGGAATCCGTTTTCCGTATTTCCACCCTTGAAAGCGCTCTCCTGATTCTGATTAAGGGAAAATGGGTGCTTGAAGTGAAAATGGTCATTTTTCGCAAATTTTCATGAATTTTGAGAACAAAATAAAAAATGACTCCTGTGCGCGGGGTCGAAACCGCGCCTACGAGTAAAGACCAAGCATGTTAGCCACTCTGCCATGGGTCAAACCTACAAAACCCCATGCTATGGTACTCGTTTTGAAGCGCTCGGAGAGCTGAATCAATTGGCGATATTTTTTAACTTTGATCCTTGCCTGTACCTTTTCGGCATTTTGGTGCTCCGTGATCTAAGGGTGATAGCAAAAATGGTGGCGTGGAAGAATAGACCCTCTCTAATTATTCCAAAAAACTTACATCACTAAAAGTTTTGAAGTGCCCACTCCTTGGGTTGTAATCCAAATTTAAGTTATTCAACTTGACTTTTGGCTTGATTAACCCCACTTTATCGTCGATAGAGATATTTTCTAACATATATTGTTTTGAACAAGAAGGTACTAGAGGTGAAATGGGACGTGGAAATGGCAAAAGTAGATTTTGGAGCTAAAAAAATATACATGTTAAACTTGTTTGGGGCATGATTTTACCTCGTCCATGAGAAAAGATGGCATAGCAGATTCAGAATCTGACTCAAAATCGGAAATATCTTCTCGTAATTTTTTGGATTTTGGAATAACTTTTGCTTTCTTGGCTTTAGCAAATTCTTTTTCTCTTCCTTCGTTTATAAATTGGACTTCGGCATCGAGATCGTCGGTGTCATGGCGTTTTCTCTGAAATTTGGTGCATTTTTTACACATGGTGACCACTTATTTGTACCACCTGGTGGCCCCAAAAAGTGCACATTTGTGATTATTTGGGACCCGGGTTTTTCCTAAAAATGACCCCTCTAGACAGGCACGTAGCAAAAATACAGGCTCGGGGGTCTATATCCCTTGGTCCCCCCTTGTCCATTAGGAAAAGTTTTCATTTTTTAGATTTCGGAGATTCTATAGTCCCCTTTGCCCCCTCCATATGTGCCTGCCTCTAGAGTAAATTTCTGTAATGAATCGATTGTGCGCATTCACAAATTTGCGCTCACTATGTTAGGCTTAGGTTTAAGCTTATTTAGAGGGGGTGTCCATGTACGGGTATCAGGGCCTTAGGAAACATCAGCACCGCTTGTGATATAATTTATAGCATACCATTTTTGTAGCCTCGTCCATTTCCAAAGGCTCCATTTTTATCTCTTCCATCATTTCCTCTTTTATTATCTCCTCTATAGCTGCTTGAGTTTCTTCGGATAGTGTTGGATATGGTCTTGAAAGTGGGGTTGTTCTTGAGGTAGAGACATGGATAATATCCGGAGTGTTGGAAGAAGATTTTTGTTCGTGTAGCAAGTGAATTTTTTGTATAGTTTCAAGATTGGTATAAGATAGTTTTTCGACGCTAATTCCGGATTTTGAATCCTAAATATTTTTAGTTAAGGATTTTGAAGTAGGTATGTTGTGATCCCGATCAATTACTGTTTCCTACAATATCTTTTGGATGCAAGATGGAATCGAACCTTGCTTGTTGAACGCCGAGCTCATTGGCAGAGCACCGGAGCACTATACCACGGCGGTCACTAATTTCGACATTGAAATAGTCGAACAAGATCTTATAAAGGTCTTAAGCGGAAATTACCGTTTGAACATAAGAAGGCCCAGCTTGTTCCAATTGTTGAACGCCAGAAACTTCTACAATCTTCTCTGCATCCTGCACCCTTGCGATGTATCTATTTTGCATCATGACCAAAGTTTGAGCTCCGCGATCCCTTTCGGTACTATGTTTAACTTGTTGTTGAAGAATTTGTTGCTGTTGCTGCTGGGCTAGCTGTCTTTCACGCTGCTCTTGTTCCACTTTATATTTTGCGAGTTGTAAATGGACAGCGTTTACGACCTAAATTTTTGGATGAAGTTAGCCACTCTGCCATAGATCAAAATCCCAAATATGGCGATAGATCGAACCCGAGCCCTATGAGTTAATGCAGAGCGCTTTAGCCACTTGGCCATGGGGAAAACCCAAAAAACTCCATGATATGGTACTCGTTTTGAAGTGTTCGGCGAGCTGAGTCAATTGGTAAACTTTTTTTTAAATGGCCATTGCCTGCACCTTTTCGGCATTTTCCCGTGTCGTGAGGGACGACCCCTCGGGGGGGGGGGGTATATGTCGGAGAGAATACTCCCCCCATACTCCAAAATCCGAAAACAATCTTTCTTTTCTATCAGACCTCTATGAATAAAAATGTACCTGCATATTTACCTCATTTATTTGTTGTGTTGTCGCCTCATCTTGTGGGACTTTCTTCTTCCTCCCACTACCTTCTTTTCTCGGCTTTTTAATAACTTCGCCAGTCTCCGGATTAATTTCCTTCGGTCTTTTGGTATACTTTCTTTTCTTAGTCCCCATAGGGTTTAATATAGGTCCCATGTCAACCATAACGGATCTAGTCCCTGAATCAGGGAAGGCTGGATTTGCAGTGGTAGAAATTGGAGCTGCACCAATAGGATAGCCTTGTTGGTCACTGGGCAGAGGTGTGTGGACTTTTCTGGGACGTCCACGTTTCTTCGGTCCTTTGTCAGGAGAGTCGAATGGTCGAGGAGTTGTTATGGTTTGGTTGATGATCCTGAAATTTTAGAAAGTTGTGAATAAAGGAAAAATCATTGTCCCAAAATTGGAAAGAGTGCTTTTAACAATAGCAGAGTGGTTAAGAGCGCTGTTTTGACTCTAATGGTCGCGGGTTCGAATCTCTCATAAATCATAAAATTTATAAACTTATAAAAAATTTTGGATTCAGGTAAGATTTGAACCCTCCACTGTCAGAGTCCAAAAGAGATCTTTATCGCTGCACTAAGAGTCACTTGTTTTTATAATTTAAAAAAAATTTATTAAGTTTAAGACTCACGTTTGCCCATCCGGTCCAATAATTTGATCCGTTCCAGTCCTCCATATCGGTATCTCCGGTGGCTTCAAGTTCACTTCCATCTTCAACTTATCATTCACTGAAGGTGCCTCAAATTGTTGTTTCCTCATTCGTTTTCTAGGTGAGTCATCCGATCTTAGTTCTTCTATCGACTCCGAGCTAAACATCATTGAGGTGCCACCATATTGCTGCGAATCATCACTTATTGCAGCAGAATCGGGCAGGACTGACGCTGTTTGGCGACCGGTATTTTCCATGAAATTTGGAGAGCTAGAGGCCATTCCGGAGACAGAGGCTGGCCGAGTGATTTCTCGATCAACTAGGCGTTTTACTGGGGAACCGTCTAAAATTATTTCGTTAGGTTATACAACTGGGTTAGGTGGTGGCATTTTATAAGCGATGAGGATACGGTCAGGTCGTTCAATAAGCTCCCGTTTTCAGTTTTTCTTTAAATCATTGCGGAAATTAACACATAGGGGGTTTTCAATGCAAAAAATCGATTGCGAGCATTGCCGAAGACCCTGAATCAGGATCTTGGCGGCAAATTCAAATTTAAAACAAATTTCAAAAAATCGCCAACTTCAAACGCGATTATCTTAAAGCTATTAGCAATTCAGAATTTACTGTAAAAACAAAAAATGTTCCATTTTTTATGAATTTTCTGAATATATATAAATTATCGCAAATTTGTCTAATCTAAAGAATTTTCAATTTTTGACCTCGAAAAAGCACTTGGTCAAAGATGTCGGCCAGGAATCCTAGTTTATTTTTATGCGCAACTCGGAGCTCCCGTAGTGAGAAAAATTCGAGCTAGTTCCCAAAAAGTGAATTTTTGAGGGGTCAAAAAGCGTTATTAATAGAGAGAAAGTAACTTTTCTTAAACTATAAATGCTAGGATCATAATCGAGGTGTCATTGGAAAGGGGGACGAATGGCAATGAAAACATGCTTTAAATTGTAAAAAACGCTTCAGTAGAAAAAAAGTTATGATAAAAACAAAAAAAGGATCCAAATGACGATTTTTGAGAAAATGACACTTCGATTTCTCCACAAGTTTAAAGGCTCGGGACCTAACTTATGTTTTTATTAATCACTCACTAGGTACATGAAAATAACCTAGGCTTCAAATTTGTGGCAACACTTTTTGGCGTACGCCCACCCCCTGTGCGACTTTTCCAGACATTGCCTCTTAAAATACGAAACCGTTAACGGTAACGATTAAAAACGGAATCGAACGGGTATTGCGTTAACGGAATACATCACTGGTCGAACTTTAAATTTATTAGCAATTTTTACCTTCTTTACCAAATAATTTCTTGATTATTCGTTTTTGAGAATTCGATAATTCATTTCTGTTGAATCTTAATGTATCCATCTTTTTATTTGGTAATGATATCGGTTCTTTCTTTATGCTGCTAAATTTTTTATATCTTAAATTAGTTTGTTCAAAATTCCCGATTTTCATTCTACAATCTTCGGTAATAAAAATATTTGGCGGTCTTATATCACCATGCATTATATTGTTATTTTGACAAAATTTTAATGCTCGGCTCACCGAAAAAGCAATATGGTATAAAATATTGTTAGAATATGTCGAAAAAATTAAGCAAGCATGCTTATTCTTGTGTAATCTTTTCAATTTTATCACTTCATGTAGAGTGGTAACAATATTTTCTGAAAATATCCATATATTTTTATTAAGTACATCTTGATCAATACAATATCCGTAAAATTTGAGCACATCATAGCTTTTGTTTAAAAAACGTAGCATATAAATTTCTTTCATTTCATTTGTTGAATGGCTTTTATTTTCAAAAAATTGTTCCCATCGTTTTTTGTCACCATTACTTTGTTCCATACTCGGGTCACTTGAAATTAGCTTCTCCGATATTACACTAATACGACGTTGGCTAGGCTTATGAATATAAATGCCATAAATGCCATTAGATTGTTTGAGTTTACTTTTTATTTCAAAATCATCTCTTGTGCATGTAATTATAGAATTACCATTAATGTTTAAATTGATCTGAGACTTTGGAAGTGGAAATATGTCAGACATTATAAATAAATTAATAAGACCCAGAAGCTGTAAGAATAACTTGATGAGCTACAAAAAATTTAAGGGACATTTTTTCATATACACTCGATTCTCGATTTAGCGCCACTTTGATTTAAAGCCACCCCTCGAAAAAATTCACCAAAAATCGAGGTTAATTGGATTTCTTCTAGCTGCCACATTTTGGATAGCTTGGATGGGAAATATTGTGTTAAAAAAAAATTATTGAAAAATCTTTAATTTTCGCAGAGATATGGCCTTTTTTGCCTTTTTGATGAAAAAAGTCATAATTTTTCAAAAAACTTTT
>JAQGCP010001302.1:0-12754 GCA_034699885.1 Acrobeloides thornei | reverse complement strand
AAAATTAATTTTTAGGCACAAATCAAGCTTTTTTTGGACTTTATGCAAGCACGTCAACAAAAGTCTCAAGCACTTGAGGGCATTGTTCAAATCCTTCATAAGTCAAATGGATCAAATCTTACGCTAGATAATTCACAAAATTCAACTGAATATGCTTCACAAGACGAAGCCGATTCAGACTGCAGATATAACCACCTGAAAGGACGCATAAAGAAAGGAAGACATCCTAAAAAGAAGCCTGATTCTAACGAGACAACACCCAAAAAGAAGCCTAAAGATAACGAGGAAACACCTAGAAAGAAGAAAACTGAACCTAACAAATGGAAACCTTATAAAGAGATGACCGAAGAAGAGAAAAGGGCTAGAAACCAAGAAACCTATAAAAAATACGATCGCTATTTGAAAATGACTATGGAAGAAAGGAAAGAATTCAATAAAAAGATAGCGGAAAAAGCAAGACAACGACGACTTCAAATGTCTGAAGAAGAAAGAAAAGCGAAGAGAAAATTACAATATGCACAAAGAAGGGAGAAATTTCTTAGTAGTAAAACCGAAGAGGAGCGTAAACTATATTATAAATTGAAAAATGAACGATACCAAAAGCAGCACAAGTACGGGTATTACAAAATGACGGAAGAAGAAAGGAAAGTTTATAATATGGCACAAGCTATGAAGCGTAAACCAAAGCAAACCATTATCAACATTTCTGATACAACTGTCCGAACTCCGTCAGAATCCGAAAATAGACCCTTCAGTTCTGATCTAAGTATACAAACAACTCTAGTTTCTCCAAATCTAAGGATAGAACCAACTTTAAACTCTCAAACTCAAGTGAATGCAGACCCAAGAGCTCAAATTACTTGTAACCCAGACAATTTGCGCCCGAACTTAGCACAAGTCCTAGGTCCAGGACCATGTGGATCTCCATAGATTCCGAATCATTCGAGTTTTGGACTGATCGATCCGAGATTAGATTATCAACATCAACAACCTTCACATGTTCCAAAACCCAACGAATCAAGCGGAGTTTTTAACTCAGATTCACAACATCATACTACGAATGCAACGAATCTTTCTCAACAACCAACTCATCATAGAGTTAATTTCTCATAAGAAAAAGTTGGAGCTATTGTGGATCAGGGGGTCACCCCAGGGTCAAAAATCAAAAAACAAATTTTCTTAATTTTTTAAGAATGACATATTTAAGGGTAATTTTATGCGAAAAATCGATTTCCCGAAGCGTGAAAACTTTTGTTTGACCTTTAAAAATTGAAAAATACGTATAGTTTGAACTCTCAAACTCAAAAAATACGTATTTTTCAATTTTTAAGGATCAAAAAAAGATTTTCACGCTTCGGGAATGCGCGCAATCGATTTTTCACATAAAATTACTTCTAAATATGTTATTTTAAAAAAATTTTAGAAAATTTTTTTCGATTTTTGACCCTGGGATGACCCCCTTGATCCACAATAGCTCCAAAAAATTTTATTGTACATGTTGCAAGATATTTCGAATGTTTTATAAAATTGCGAAGCAGTTTTATATCAGTTTATTTTAAATGTGATAATGACATAATTTTTTCAAAACTCCAAAGCATGTCGGTTACCCAATATCGGTCCTAGGAAGGTAGAATGGGGAGGGAGAACGTTAGAAAAATCGAAATTTTAGGTCTTTTTTGGGAAAAAGCACATCTTTATTAATAAATTTTTCGACCTAACGGGAAAGTTCCTCCTTTCCACATTGGGACCGCTCTTGATGTTACTCATGAAAAATACAGAGTGGTCCAAAAAATTGCACTTTTTGTGATTTTTACATGAATTTTGGTCCGAAAATTCAAAAATTGACCAACCAGGACGTAGTACTTTAGGACATGACGGGCCTTGTGCTCCCGAAACTAATAGATTGTCAGAAAAAAACATACGGCTTCCTTTTATGAGTTTCTTTTCAGCCAAAGAGCGAAAAAAGACATAAAGAGGACCCTTATGGTTTTTATAATGAGCATTCCATGAAAAATTACAAAAATCCTTTTTTGGCCCACCACGCTTCCGGTCCACTATTGCGGACGCTACACTTGCGGATACTACATTTGTGAACCAATTTTGAATTTTTTTGCCTCTCGGTCTTGTGTCGTGTCGTACGACGTTGCGTGGTCAGCACTTGCGACGTCGCAGGCTGTCGCGCGACGCAACTAAAATGACATGGAACAAATTGTTTGCCCTATAAATGTAATTGCTTTGCATGTCGCACGTCGCGACGGAAGTATAAATCCCGCCTAAGTGTAGGTCCACAAGATTTGCATTTGCACTTGTGGGTCCAGAAGTGTGGTGGCGCATTTATATATATATTTTTTCCTTATGACTATAATCTTTTTCTAATAAAATTTATATTTTTAATAATATATTTTATCTATTCTCTTAATTCACTGGAATTTTTGATCATAACTATTGATGATTTATTTACATTACAACAAAAAAACAATCCACGAAAAAATGATATGAAACTATAGAAATTAGTCGTCTAAATAGTTGATTATCCGGGATGTATAGAACTCTGCTCCCTGACTTCTTTATAAAGTTTTGCTTGGATAAGCATGGAAAGGAACCTGAAAAATAACGATAGATAACTGAAAATTTTGTGTTTTATCTTACTGATCGATACTTCTCCAAATGATCCTAGCACAATAGGTCTCATATAGAAACCGAATTGCTTGATACAATCGACTGTCTACATATTTTACATTTGGACTGATTGTAGATTGGGATTCATCATCCCGATAAGAACTATTGCCATAGATGTACTCAAAAGCCATGAAGGGAAACATAAAGACTGTTAAACATGTTAGGTTACTTATATTCTAAAACGTCTCGTATATATCGTTCATTCTAATATACCTGTGTAAAGAAGATTTTTTCTTGTCGAGCTCTGGATTTCTTGCTGTAGTCGTCTAGATTGTCTACTTGATCAAAAAATATTTGTAACTTGTAGGCAGTACAAATGTCCAAGATTAAGCAAGTTAAAACTGCTAGCATTTCGAAATATTTTTGAAAGCTTATGTAAGCGATAGAACAGGGTTTACTAGCGAAGAAATGAATGCCATAAGTTTTTACGATATTCTCAATATTGCAAGAATCTAAAAGAGTAACATAATATTGGGTTATACCATAATTTTCGGACTTTTTCTATTGAATGGAATCTTTAAAAAAAATTACTCCTATGGAGTTGTTCTATGCGAGGAATCGATTGCCCGCATTACCGAATTGTGAAAATGCTTCCCTGATCCTGATTCAGACAAAGGGGCGGGTGTATTGAAGCGAAAATGAACCAACATTCGAATGTTTGTCGGAAAAACGGCTGTCTAGAGGTTTTTCTAGGCGAGGAATCGTTTACGCGCATTTATAATGCATGAAAAAAATTTCCCTGACACTGATTTAAGAGAGTTTTATCATGAGACTTTTTTAGAGAGTATAACCATCGATGGGTACCTTCTTGTGGATAAAATAAAAAAATTCCTTTAGATTCGAGTTCCCTATGTCGAAAAACCTTCGAGTAGAAAAAATCAGTCGATTTAGAGAACATTCCATTTTTTTAAAAGCACGAAAATTATGGTACAACTCAATATTTTATGTTAAGTCAACATTAGTTTCAGTTTAAATCCATGACATAAAATACTATGGTAGTTTTTTGAGTTTATGGTGATATGTGGGAGTGAATCGAATAAATGCTTTTTACTTACCAATTATAACAATAGGTAAGCCAATACTGACGAATAACACTAATATGATTGAATACAATATAATCATATGCCTAATTTTTGTATACATAAACCTTAAAGGGAAATATAGGGCCATAAAGCGATTCGAAGCTTTGATAATCTCCACACCAACACATAGAAGCATGCAAGTATATTGAATAAAATATAAGTCTAGTTTATACGAGAAAATGTAAATATCGAAATCACCAGATAACATGAATCTACAATTAGTTTAGTTTGAAGATAAGTTAAAAAATTAAATGTTTTGTCTATTCAACCATCTTTTCACAGAGTGTATAAAAAACCAGAATTTTGGCGATTTTTTCATGTTTTTTCAACGGAGTATTTTTTCAAAAATGACCCTATTAGGCCTAATTTGATGCGAAAAATCGATTGCGCGCATTTCCGAAGCTTGAAAACGTTTCTCTGATCCTGATTCAGATAATCGGGGTGTGTTTATTGATCGAAAATTAATCAAATCTCATATTTAGACAGGAAATGCGAGGCTTTAGTAGAGATGCTGGTGAATGCTTAAAACACTTTATTTGAGAAAACCGAGCTTTGGGACGCACAAAAATTTTTTTGACGGTTTATCAAAACCCATATTGGAAATGTTATTGGGCTAGGTAAATGAAGCAACTTTAGTTCGGGGGTCCCGGGGCGAAAGTGTAACCCTGTGGAGATAGGCGTAGTCGAAGTTCGGTCTATTTTTACCACTAGCACCCAAAATTCAAAATAACATAACTTCGAAGCCATGAAGGCTATGGACATGGGATAAAGTGCGTTTTATTGATGGATACATGTGCCTCATTTATGGTATGATAACCCTATTTGAAAATTTTATCCTTAATTTCCATGATAAAATTAATGTGTGATACCACTATTTTCGGGTGCCCCAAAAATTGCTTTTTTGCTCTAAAAGTACCCCAAGGAATATCGGCAGCGGTCTAATTTCAGCTGCTATGAATTGTCCTGCATGTGAGGAACGTCCGTGCAAAAAATCATAAAAATCGGAGAATCGCCATCGAAATGAGACCATTTCGAAGTAGCTAAAACTGAAGGAGGTCAAAAATTGAAAATTCTTTAGATTAGCGAAATTTGCTATAATTTATATATATTCGGAAAGAGCATGGTGATTTTTGAGTTGCGATTTTGAATTTAAATTTCCCACCAAAACCCTGATTTTCAATTTTGGCGGGAAATTTAAATTCAGGATCAGAGAAGCGTTTTCAAGCTTCGAAAATGTGCGCAATGGATTCCTCGTATAAAATTAGCCCTAATAGGGTTATTTTGAAAAAAAATTTTTGAGTCGAAAAGACATAAAAAAATCGCCCAAATTCTGGCTTTTTATACACCCTGTAAAAAATACTTACTTCACATTGCAAAACACATTCATTAAACTCATGAGAAGAAAAATGCAAATGTCATTTTGGGCTTGACATAGACATAAAATACCATATGGGGAACGCAACTCCTTTTCTCTCAAAATCATCACGATGACTGCTATGGAACTAGTTAATCCTATGAGACCGAACTAAATTTTTGAAAATTTATAAAAATTTTAATTAAGTGTCTTACGAAAAAATTAACTCCGATATTGATCCAAATTTTATAGTCTGAACCATAAAGTTGTTGAACCAAACCGGCTGCAGCTGGACTATGTGTTGCTTCCAAGTTTGCTTGTAGACACAGGGCAACTACTTTGTAGGTTTTGTCTAAATTAATTTGATCAAAAGTAGAAGTTTTTATCTGACGGTTCGGATGGGAGGTACCCTTGGTTTCCATTCTGGTTGTATCGCTGAGACAAACAACAATTGAGAGTTGGTTTGCGGAGACGTGTCGATTACGTCAAAATTATTTACGTCAATTTTTGATTGCGTTAAAGGTCAATTGCGTCAACAGACATTTGCGCCATCCGACATTTTGCGTCAATTTGTGATTGCGTCAAAATCGACACAAATGTCGGATGAACAAATTTTGGTTGCGTCAAAGTTGACACAAATGTCTGTTGAGGCAATCGAAAATGACACAAATGTCTGTTGACGCAATCAAAAATTGACGCAAATGTTGAATGACGCAATTGACTTTTAACGCAATCGAAAATTGACGCAAACAAAAATTGACGTAAATATCGGATGACGCAAATAATTTTGACGCAATCGATACATCTCCAGTTTGCATGCCTGCTTGGATTTATTTAAATTGGCCCCGCTTAGGGTTGGCGCTGATTTGGCAAAGTAAGGGATGTTGAGTAGAATATTTTTGCTAAAAAAAACTACCTTGCTCCAAGTTTATCATAAAAAGATATTTAACCGATTCCGAAAATCTCGAAAAAATTTCGAGATTGAGCTTATATCTTTTTATGGTAAACTCGGAGCGAGGTCGTTTTTTGGCAAAAATATTCTCCATAAAATTCTGTATATTTTTGTAACAGACGGCATATAAAAAAATTTCTATAAAAAGTTATGGCCAAAAGAATTCTCTCAACGTTCTTTAACTTGCCAGATAACTCTGGTGCCAACTCTAGTCCCGCTTCACTTTGAAGACAAATAGAGTAAGTATGAAGGTGTCAAAAACTCCCTTCCATCGTCACTCCATCTATAACAACATCTTACATCGGTAGGAGCATTCAATCCGCATTATATCGAATAGCTCTAACGGCTTCATATTCGATAAATAATCACTAAAAATGAGCTCCAGATGGTTCGCGGCATCAAACAAGACGAAATTCTTCTTTTCCGAATTTTTCCATAAAGCATAACCAATAATCGAACTTTCTAACGTTTGATACTGGTTTTGATCGTCCATAAAAATTCGGTTCATATAAGGAAGGATTAAAGATGTTGAATCGAGTGTAGAATTATTATCTTAAAGGGGGTAATCTTTACAATCAGATCTCCGAAAAAAATTTTTTCGCAAATTATTGTAGAAAAGATTCTTTTAGGGTAATTTTGATGCGAGAAATCGATTGCACGCACTCCCTAAGCTTGAAAACGTCTTTGAGGCTTCATTCAAAGCACATTCCTTTCCATTTTTGGATCCAATGATTCAGGACGAGTAAAGTACGTCCTCGGAAATGATAAACAGCTTCATCGAAAACAGCCGAAAGTTTGATAGCTCACATAAACAGGGAACAAACACGAATACAGTCGAAAGGGGCGTGAACTTGCGACAACCCATGAGGTTGAAAAGATCCCACAGGTTGAGATAGCTAAAAAGAAGCTCGAGACAAGCGTACCGCAACCTGCGTTGAAGTTGCAATTCGGTTGCTATAAAGGTTTGAGATAAGTCAATTTCGAGGAGTGAGAAGGAGCGGAGCTACAACCTGTGATCCAATAAAGTCGCCGTGCTCCGAATGCCCATATGTACCTATACCTTATTGTAACACCTTATCTAATAAACGATGAGAGTCTCAAATTTACTCTCTGACTATACATTTATTGACCATATTTTCACAGATGAAGGTCAGGGAATCATTTTCAAGCTTCAGAAGTGCACGAAATCGATTTCTCGCATCAAAATTACCCTAAAAGGGTCTTTTCTACATAAATTTACGAAAAAAATTTTTTCGGAGATCTATATGTAAAGGTCACCCCTCAATATCATAAATCCATTTTTTCATGGTTCTTACTTTTTAGAGCACAAAAGCCAGGTAGTAACTTATTGCATGATCCAGTAGTACTGCGTCCTATATAGCTTATATTGGAAAGTTTGGTACTAACAAAATTGTTTTCCAAATTTTGTGGGTCGGAAAAATATTTAATGGCTCCGTTCGAGAAGATTTCCGTTGAAATATTCATATAGCCAGTTAAGACAAGATTTTCTTTCGACTCTAAATCGATATGACAAGTTATTCCTAAAAATATCGATAAAAAGAGAAAATTCAACAAAAACAAAATAGACCTTCACAAATAACGAAAAATTGCAAGTAAAAATTAGAATTATCCATGGGAGTAAAACAATCGCCAAAGACATCACAAATGCAGATACTTTCATTATCGAAAATATTTCCATTTTCTATTATTAAAATCGAACTTTTTGTTGTAACAGGTTCCCAAAAGTGTGAAATGCCATGTGAGCATTGATAGGAGGCTTAAAAAACAGAGTCTAACATGTCCCGGACCACCGGGATCCAGGACCTTTGGAACTATCGATTACTGAACGTGAAATTTTTCGAAAAATTTTTTTCAGCACTGGAATTGACACATCTAGGGTTAATTTTATGTGGGAAATCCGAATTTCACATTTCCGAGACCTGAAAAACTTTCCCCGAATCAAGAAAAGGCTATTTATATGACGAATGGCATGTTATTCTTGTCAAAAATGTGGCCCTAAAAAGGATCGTTAGGGTTCTTAGTTGTAATTTCATCAATGGCAAGGGTATAAAACAGTCTGTGATCAAAAGTTGAAGAAGACTTAATTAGAAATTTTACCTTCAAACTGTCCTGCCAAAAAAACGACCGCGCAGAAATGCCTAGACTTGGGGAAGATTATAAAAGACAAACGAATTTGCAGGGAAAGATTTTCAGATCTCGGAAATGTGGAATTCGGATTCCCTGGATAAAATTACCTCTAGAGGGGTCAATTTCAAATGATGAAAAAAATTTTTTCGAAAAATTTCACGTTCTGTGGAATACCTAATCGATACTAGTTCCAAAACTTTTTATAGTTCCGGATCTGGGATCCCAGTTTTCGAACTAAGGATCTAAGACCTCAGATCTAAAGGTTGTCAGACCCAATTGAAGTTTCGGACCCATGAGTTTTTGTCCTTGGGTTTGGGACACATGGGTCCTGGATTCGGAATCCAAGAACCCAAAAAGGGAACTTTCGATGCACTGTAGTTGTGGGAATAAGTTTACCAGAGGGCCTTTGCGTGATATCAAATTGCGTTCCGATGATCGGCGATTCAATTATTAAACCATGCGAAAATGCTATATTCAAAAAATTAAAATTTTTTTCTAAAATCTTATCTATTTACCTGACGCTGATTCACGATCACATGTTAGGTTTTTTATATGATCACACCCATTGCAACTTATGGCGACTGCATGAATATATTTATTAGCATGGTGTAATTGAATTGTTGCTGGGTCTGCACTTAAGTAAATATTACCCTCTAGATCTTGTAAGTAGGTGTATTTGGAATATATGTATGGAACCGCATACATGAGGCATTGGTCGGCTATAAAATAATAAAATTAGATAAAATCGGCCTATAAGTATTTAAGAGGCTATGTCTCGAAAATTCGAAAGTCCCAGATACTAGTGTTAAATTGTTCGAGCGAGCTCCAAATTGAATTTATAAACTGAGATTAACAAATTAAGAATCACTTCTCTGGATATTTTTTCCAACCGAAATTTTTATCTCGCCGATGTCCATCACAGAGAACATTTCTAGTATGAATTGAAAAAATTTGAGAAAAATTTTTTAGATTCCTTGTCCTAGTACCACGTATAAAAATGGCCCAAAAATTGAAATTTCTCAGATTTTTTCGCTCTTAAAAGCTTCCTCATTCTCACTTTATAAATTCAATTTGGAGCCCGCTCGTCTCTTAAAATTCCATAAACATTTGATACTTACGTGTACAAAAAGGATGGAAGTGAACTTCACTATATCTCGAACTCTGATAGCATACACCTTCTTTCGAACAAATACACATGTCGGAGCAACCATCAAATGAATTCAAAACGAAAGCAACTTCTCTATTCCCAGGCAATGCGTTTTCGCCCATAAACACGGTTTTTCCTGTATATGCATTTTCCAGTGAGCTGTTTCGAAACGGTTGAGGTACAGGCCAATAGAAGCGCGTTCCCTGATTGCATTTACAAGCGCCTAAGTTATTGAACTCATTTGATTATAATACTTTGACGTGCGGCCATTTTTAGTCAGTGCTGTTGGAAATTGTAATAAAAGCTCGACGTGTCCTTTTTATGAATAAATGCTTTTACGAATAAATATTTTATGAAATTGAAAACGTAAAAGTCCACGTCCACCGTAATCCTCAGTTTACCAAGACAACAGTAAGCATCAAGACTTACAAAAATTTCGGAGCTATTACACTTGAGTGGGGGATCACTCATGTGAACAAATTTTTGAAATTTTTTCTGTAAATTTCACTTCTAGGGGTAAAAACATGCGGATGAATCTGAATTTGACATTTTCGAAGCGAAAAATTTCTTCTCTGATTTACGGAAGAACTGTGTATTGAAGCGAAAAGTCGCAAAAAGAGCATTTTATTTCTAAATTTCTACTAAAAAGGATTTAATGTTCGGTCTTTTTTATTTTTTAGAATTAGCTTTACCTGCAGGTGATATCCTTTTTTGATCAATCACATGGTTGTATGTATCGTCGTCTAAAGTTAATCCCACAAAATCTTGTGATTCCACACATACTAAATTTGCTCTTATAGTAAAAAAAGTAATACTCTATCCTACTAGGATCCTCCTGAATTGGTCCTTTACAAGTAACGGTTTTTAATTGTTCACATCCGAAGCATCCAATCGCATAAAGATCCGGATAAAAAGTCGAATTTACATATTCGCTACTCAAATTCATAGTGACAGTTTCTGGGTCTGGTGTAATAATTACAACTCCGTTTTCGTCTTGAAAAGGATCCCGATTGAAGTATGGCGGAAACCATGGAACGGCATATAAATGACAAGTTCCATCTTAAAATTATTTCGATTTTGAAAATGGAAGGTTTACCTTCACAAAAAGGAATGATATCAATATAATACAATTCCATATTTATTGGCTGATAGCATTTCCCAATTTTATCACAAATACAAAAATTTGGACAGTAAGTGTTAACTTGATTTTCACCAACATAGGCGTTTTCGTGGAACGAAAAAGCATCAACCGGTATAGGGTATGTAGCCGAAGCATAATAGTAGATTTCTCCGCCATCACAATTACAGATGGCTAAAATCAAAATTATTTGGTACTACTAAGCATTAGTTGGTTTTGTGAGCCAATAATTCTATTTTTGGTTGCGTTCAGCTTACCCCTTAGTCAAATATGGTATAGAAGTCTCCAGGGGCACCACTAAGAGGAGCAACCTTCCCCACCTCTGACCTAAAGAGGACTATTGGGATAAAAAGACTAATAACGGCAAAATCATGAGTTACATAGATACTGGGCGTTCAATTTTTGCTTCACAAAACCATTTCCTATCATTCGCCATAGCAAAAAAACCCCAATTACAAAATTTCAGGCCAAATTGGCATAAATTTGACATAAAAAACCCCTTTTTGAGCCAAGGTGCTAGTCGATATAGGATCAAGAAAAAATTTTCAGACAAAAGTGCGTTTTTTAGATCCCCACATCAAAAAACCCATATAGGGTTTTTAAGAAAATTGTATGAAAAAATTTTTTCGGAAAAATAGCCCTGTCATTTGCGACAGCTAATGCTTAGTAGTACCAGTTATTTCACATGTATAATAAGCTAACATTAATTATTTTTTACCTAAGGGACGTTGAGATCGTCCAGGTCTTCTATTAGCTGAAAATGTTCCCAATGACATAAAAACTTTTACCGTATTCGGAATATCTGGACAAGCTAAAATATAATTTCAACATTCCTCCTTATTTTAATTTACTGGGTTGCTCCAAAAGTTCGCGGAATTTTATCATAATTTTTGGGTACGAAAGTTTATTTTAAAAAGGACCCATACAGGGTAATTTTATGCAAAAAATCGATTGTGTGTATTCCTGAAGAGTGAAAAAGCTTCCTTAACCCTGATTCAGCAAAAATCGTGGGTGTATTGACGCGAAAATGAACTAAATTCGAAAAAAATCAAATTTTCAAAATTTTTCCCAAATCGTCTGATTTTATGTATTCGAGGTTTTTCGAAATGGGGAATTCGAATCTGAAGAAATTTTTTGATCTTGAAAGCGATTTAAATGATCACAAAATCTAACCCTATGATCGGGACCCAAAAGAACCTAAGTTTATAACAATAAAAGAAAAAAATATTCTAACGTGACCACTTACAAAAGAAAACCACACCCGTGTAGGCAAGTCTAGGTATACATACCACTTCGCCGGAGAGGAGTTTCCTCTCACGAACTACTCTCGAGATATGCAGTAACTAAGATCAATGCTAACTCGTACGACCTACCTAATACGCTATCCCACAATCAGGAACCTGTAAAATATAATAGCTCCTGTTTCTAGGCGATCCAGCTAGACACCTAATATGCAATGGTGCCTAAGGTCGATAAAGAAAGAAAGTGTGTATCTAGTAGGCAGTGATGTTTCGAATATGAATACTAACCGATCTATCCAATACTGATCAAATACGAATACAGTATTCATGTCAACTTTTCCGAATACGAATATGAATACTATATTCGTTCCGAATTTTTTTCGAGTACAAATACAGTATTCGTTTCCAATTTTTTTGAATACAGTCAACCCTCGATTATCCGATCCCCTCGGGAGAACTGTATTTGAAAAAAATTCGGAACGAATACAGTATTCATATTCGTATTTGAAAAACCGTATTCGAAAGATCACTGCTAGTAGGATAAGCAAAAAAGCTAGATACACCTTATACATGTGCCATCTTTTATCCCTCCCAGATAACATCGACGTTTCTGGCTCAGGAAAAGTGCATAATGACACACGACCAACTAAAAGTTACCCCTTACGAGGTATACTCCTTAAAAAGATTTCATAACTAAAATTGCTTAAAGGGGTAACAATTATGGCTTATTCTCTGAAAAAATTTTTTTTGCCAAAACAGCCTATATAGGGGTAAAATCATGCGAAAAATCGATTGCGCGCATTCCCAAAGCGTAAAAAAGTTTCCCTGATCCTGATTCAGGAAAGCAAAAAAAATTTTTTGATTTTTACTTTGTGCAAAAAGAAATTTAAAAATTTTTCCCGGCATATGGATTTTCCCCCCATCTCATTTTCGAAGTTTTTTCATTTCATTGAAGACAAAAGTTTCATGGCCATACAAAGTTTAGACCAAATTTGATTGATTCAAACGCAAAA
>JAQGCP010001301.1:0-12759 GCA_034699885.1 Acrobeloides thornei | reverse complement strand
TGACTTTTATGGATTTTGATTTTTATGGATTTTAATTTTTATGGATTTTGAATTATGGATTTTGAGTTATGGATTTTGATTTTATGGATTGTGATAGGGAACCATTTTGTTCCATCTTTTTTATTCGTCATTTACTTCTTTTCTTATTTGTTGGACAATTGTTACGCTAGGATCTCAAACTATGAGTCAACACAAAACAGTTTAAAAAACCGAAAAACAGTTGTTTTAAATAAAAAGAGAATCGAACACACATTGAAGAATAGTTGGATATATGCTTTGAAGCTGATCAATTAATCAAAAGGAAAAATTCAAAGTACTTTATTGAAAATGAAAAAATGAGCAAAGGTTAAGAGAGCTGTATTTCCAGGGCCGGGGCAAAAGGATAAGAAAAAATAATGGCATATCGTGTCGGCAAGGGCCGGACAAGAGTATAACAACTTTTCTTACAGGGCGACTAGAAATAAACGGACTCCCTTGAAATCGTGTTTTTTCGTTTTATTTTCAACATATTTATTATAATCTTTTATTTTTTAGCTAATATGAAAGTATTCAGACCGGCATAATCCGCATGCATGAAAGAGGAACATCAAATCATGAAATCGCTCGACTTTTTGGTATTCCTCGGACTACAGTTATTCGGGATATTCGGCGATATGAAGAAACTGAAAGCAATGAAGACTGACAAGGAAGAGGCCGAAAAAAGACTGCACGAAACCGAAGAAATATTCAGCGTGCCAAGGGGATGATCCAACGAAACCCTACGACCAAAACAAACTCCACCAAAAAGTTGGCTAAGAAACTCGGAGTTTCTCAAGAATCGGCGCGACAAATTCTTCGTGAAGATCTTCTCCGGATTTGAACCCTCTCGATTACGCGGTTTGGAGTATTCTGGAAGAGAAAACGTGTGCGAAACCCCATACGACAGTTGAATCGTTGAAACGAGCATTAGTCAAGCATGGGATGAGATTACAAAATAAAATATGTTGAAAATAAAACGAAAAAACACGTTTCTCAAGGGAGTCCGTTTATTTCTAGTCATCCTTATATAAACTCAATATTTTGTTTTTGTAACCATTTTATTCAAAACAAAGCAATATATAAGAAAATTAACATCCTTTATGTGAGGACGCTTTTTGCGCAAATTTACAACCTTTAGCAAGTAAGTTTTTATTTACAACACGCTTGTTTTGCACCATTCAATTTGTATTGAATCACCTGTACAATTAGACTTATCATATCGAATAACACAAGCATTTTCATGATAAAGATGAATGGAATACGAATCATCATTAAGATCGATTGAATGTATCTCATTTTTTCCATATTATCAAAAATTCGCCAAAAATCGAGTTGAAGTCGTATTTCTACGAGCGACGGCATTTTTGGAATTTGGGATATTATGGATTTTTTTAAAAAGAAATTATTGAAAAAATTCTAATCTCACGGAGATATGATTTTTTGAAAATTATGACTTTTTTTGATTTTTGCAATTTTTTGGAAATATGGCAAAAATCAAAAAAGTCATAATTTTCAAAAAATCATATCTCCGTGAGATTAGAATCTTTTTCAATAATTTCTTTTTAAAAAAATACCATAATATCCCAAATTCCAAAAATGCCGTCGCTCGAAAAAATCCGATCTCAACTCGATTTTTGGCTGGGGGTAGAAACTCGAAAAACGCAATTTTTGGGCGAATTTTTGAGCTAAAAAATCGAAATCGAAGTCTTTTTCGATAAAATTTTGTCCTAAAAAAATTAGATGACGGTGGCTATCGAATGAGCTATTGGGCGACCGAAATGGATTTAAACTCGATTTTTGGCGAAGTTTTTAAATACGTGAGTAAATTATTAAAAACTCTGTACATACATGGGCAAGGAGGGGGGACTGGATCCCAAAATAAGAAGTGGTCCTTAGAAAATTTTGAACCAAACTAAGAGATGGTCGATTTGTTAGAGTTTTATCACATATTATTTGAAAAAACACCAAAAAGGGGTAAAAATCATGATTTTTTGGAGTTTTTGAGGTCCCTCCTTCTATGTTTGCATTTTTCTAATAGGGACCCTTATGTATTTTTTCGACTTTTCGAGGCAACTAAGAAGTGGTCATCAATATTTTCGGCTAATAAGAAGAAATCAAGGGGACAGTCCCCTTCCTTGCCCACATATGCAGTAATAACTCAATCATTTCAATTTTTAAAAAATTGAAATGATGATTTAAAAAAAAAATTATATTTTCATATTCTATAGGAACGCTTATGTTTTTGGCTATGGAAAATTTAAAGGAATGGCTTTCTTAAAGCTACAAAAACAGAGAGAAAAATATTATAACTTACATAATTAAAATAACATGGGGATAACTCTGCATTTTATATAAAATTATGAAAAATTGAAAGAAGTTTAAGTTAAAAATATTGCAAGTGGTCGAACTTTATTTTTTTCCATCTGTTTTTATCGTCATTTACTTCTTTTCCTATTTGTTACACAATTGTTGTGCCAGGATCTTGAACTATGAGTCGACAAAAACAATTATTAAACTGAAAGCTGTTTTAAACAAAAACAGAGGATCGGAACAAATAGAAGAACATTTAATAAATGGTGTAACATTTACTTCTTTTCCTATTTGTTAGACAATTGTTGTGCCAGGATCTTGAACTATGAGTCGATAAAAACAATTATTAAACTGAAAGCTGTTTTAAACAAAAAAGAGGATCGGAACAAATAGAAAGAAGTTTAATAAATGGTGCAATAAGCTTGGGAGCTTATCAATTAATCAGGATAAATAATTTTTAGTAATTCATAGGTCATCAATATAACGAGAGCAAGAGTTAAAAGTTATTTAGCTATGACTGTATCAGCAAGAATAAAAAATCTTTTCTGTTCATATAAGAGTACACTAGTACATTCATTCCGCACAACCCAATATTAATCATAATGGTTAAAATTTACAATAATGTATTTTCATTTGCAAATATTTCCTTATTTCTTATGACTATCTTTCATATGATTTCGCCTCTGCTGGTAAAAGCAGCTCATAAAACTTCTCAAAATATGGGATCATCGTTCCATTCGACAAGTGCAGCTAATATGACGGAAATCATGAAAATATTTTTCTGCTTAGTGTTATTATGTTGGATTAATAAAAGACCCAAAAAGTGATTTTATTTTTAATAATATTTCCATTGATTTAGATTGTGCACCGTTTTCTATGATGGGTTCATTTCAAATAAATACGAATTGCTAAAAATGTTCATTCCAGCTTTAATTTATTTTGCTTATAACAGTCTTTATTATGTAGCATTAAGCAAATTGAATGCAGCAGTTTTTATGGTAACACTAGATCGGGGTAGCTTCGAGAGACCATGGGTAGTGAACTTGAACTACCGCTATACTTGTCATTGTGTCTCAAAGTTACACCCAATTATATATGTTACCTTCAAGGCAGACCATAAAGATCCTCCACCAGTGCCTAACCGAGGGTGGAGTACAGGGGGTACGTGTACCTCCTCCCCCCCCCCCAAGAGCCAAACAAAGTTTAAAAAATCCAAAGGGTCCCCCTTACGTTTTTGTCCAAAATGTTTTTTTCGAGGTCTTGTCCCCCCATGAAAAATCCTGGGTACGGAGCTACCCTCCATCAACCACCATAAATTTGGGGGGGGGGGAGGAATGTCTATAATCCTGAAAGAAAATTTAACAAAATTTTAATCATTTTAGGTTACACTACAACTTAGAATTTTGACTACCGCCATACTTGTTGCTATTATTTTGAAAAAAATTTCATCTCCGCTCCAATGGTCTGCTTTTTTTATATGTCTTCTTGGGGTTATTTGCGTTAATTTCTCGGAGTTTAATGGAAGTGAAAACTCTGATGCCCAAATGACGGATCAGTTTATTGGTAGAATTTTGGTTTTGGCGATGTGTTGGATGTCTTCATTAGCTGGTGCGTTTCTAATATTGCGATATTTTTTCCTTGATTCATGAATTAAAATTCTTACAGGGTGTCCCTAAAGTTCGCGCACACCCTAATTAATTTCATTAGAATTTTCTTCATGACAGAAAACTTTTCACAAAAAGTGATGTTCTACAAAGTTGTTTCAGAGATCACGACGAACAACTTTGTAGAACATCACCACGGTGGATAAAAATAGTGCCAAAGATGGAAACAACCGAAAACTTATTCTATTTTTAAAATGTTTCTGAAACAAAAAGTGACCTTCTTCAAAATTGTAGATCTGGATCTCTAGAATATTGTAGAAAAAAATTATTCAATATTCTGCTTATTTCGCAGGGTGAATTATATATAACGAACCAATTTTCGCAGTGAAATAACTTTTTATAGCAGCTTCCATTTTCCGTGATCTTAGGTTCAAAATGCTCGGCATAACTTATAAAAAACTTTTTGGTTAAATTTTTGCGTTTTCCTTTAGAAAAAAATGACTTCATACTCAAAAAAGACAAAAAACTGCGTTTTTAGTGACTTTTTTGTCATTTTTTTTCATATTAGTTGAAAAATTTAACCATAAGATTGTTCTAAATTTTGTTATGAACATTTTTACCCAAAAATCATGAAAAATGGTGGTGGCTGAAAAAAGTTATTACTTTTTGAAATGTTTTAAAAATGACCTTTCACAGATGAACAACTAAAAATATAAGTTTTTTGAGTTTGCCAAAAACTTTTACTCTGTATTAAAATATAACTTTCCAGCTTTAGAATGCTTTTTTCCCAAATCAAAAACTCTTTTCCTAAGACATATGCCATTTTTAAGTTCAACATGTTTTTTCATATTGGTCGCTTAAACTCGAAATTTCAAAAAACGCTGATTGATTGCAATTTCTTGCATAACTATGCTAAAAATAAGCTTAATAACTGAAATAAACAAGATTTAGACCCGCTTTCTATTGTTTCCATTTTTAGCCCTACTTTTATGAGCCGCGATCACTTTTTGTGAAAAGTTTTCTATCATGAAGAAAATTCTCATGAAATTAATTAGCGTGTACACAAACTTTAGGGACACCCTGTATTTTTAGGAGTTTACATGGAAAAAATATTAAAAAGTTCATCTGATTGCTTAATAATACAGAGCCTTAGAATTAGCATTGCAACATGGCTAATTTCTATAGTTTATATTGGATTTAACTATGCAATAAACGAAAATTGTGATTTTTTGTTACATTTGTAGTCTATATACATAGTGTCCCATAAAAAACTGGTTATTGGAATCTTATGATTGCATAGTTTTTTAGGGGTGGGAGGGAGTATTTTCGAATTGTCTCCCCATACCTCCTCTAAATTAGGCTCCAACTTACTCAATTAATATGCACTGAAAAAAATCACCTTAAACCTGGTTTCAAAAAGAGTAAATAACCTGAAATCGTCCGAAATTTGCATAATCTGAAAATTTTGTATTAAGTAAAATTTTCAGGTTATGCAAATTTCGAACCATTTCAGGCTATTTACACATTTTGAAACCAGGTTTAAGGCGATTTTTTTCAGTGTGTGAAACTACATCTTTAGATGACTACTTTAAAGGCTGGAGCAGTTGGAATTGGATTATCAGTTTTATTAAAGCCGTGAATGGACTTATCACAGGATCCGTGTTTAAATATGCCGATAACAACCGTAAAAGTCTGTGCCAAAGTTTAGCAATTTGTGGAACCTCATCCCTATCAATTTTACTCGCTGACTCAAAATTTACGTTTGAAATTTTGATAGGAACCGTTCTAGTTGTTCTATCAATTTTTATCTATTCTACTGGAGCCGACAATCATGAAAAGCTTAATGGTGAAGATGAAAGTACACCAAACGAAACGATGGAAACATTTGAACGCTTACAAGAATTTGAAATGCAAGTTGTAAATATCGAAAAGGCAATAAAATAAAAAAGCACAATTTATTATTCATAAATATTTAAATTCGTTTTTTCGTAAGCATGTGTATAAGTTTGGTGGGAGTTACCTCAAGCGCTCAGAAACGCAAGTCTTTAGTTATACATTCTTTAGATTAGCGAAATTTGTCATAATTTTTATATATTCGGAAAATTCATGAAAAATGGAGCATTTTTTATTTTTACAATAAATTCTGAATCGTTATCGTTGTCGAGATAATTGCGTTTTAAGTTGGCGATTTTTTGGAATTTGTTTTAAATTTGAATTTGCCGCCAAAATTCAAATTTGCCGCCAAGACCCTGATTTTAAGGTCTTGGTGGCAAATTCAAATTTAAAACAAATTTCAAAAAATCCCCAACTTCAAACGCGATTATCTTGACGACGATAACGATTCAGAATTTACTGTAAAAACAAAAAATGCTCCATTTTTCATGAATTTTCCGAATTTGTTTCGATTTTCGATTCCTTGGTCTCCTCTTGCGGTAAAAAATCGAATTTTAAAAAAGGTCTCCAAATTGACTGAAATTTTGTATTCGGTGGTTTTTCGACATGGAGAACACGAATTTGGAGGAATTGTTTGATTTTAACCACTAGAGGTGCCCCTACGAGGTGCATGCCCTTAAATTGGCTCAAACTTGTCATTTTCCCTGAATCAATTTCAGAAAGCATTTTCATGTTTCGGCAATGCGCGCAATCTCCACCGAGAAAAACCCTAATACGGTCGAAAATTTCATCAAAAATCGACTTATATAATATTAGGGACCGTCACATGTTTTCAGAAAACCTATTTCCTGAAAATTTTCTACGCTAGAAATATTTTTAAATCGTTTTTTCGATCATTAATGATATATGCTGAAAAAAACCGCGTCAAAAACCTTCAACTTCAGAACCAAGAAAATATTTTTCGGAGTTCGAGATTTGGCGTGGGACTAATTATGAAATAAAGTAGAGATGTTGTAGATAATTTTTAAAGCCAATCAGAAGCTCCCATGGGAACAAAGATTTTTTTTAGAGCCATTACTTTAAATTTTTGACCCCTCAGAGAGAGGATTTTGTGAAGGACTATCAACTTCAGAGTCAAAAAAATATTTTTCGGGGTTCGAGATTTGGCGTGGGACTAATTATAAAATAAAGTAGGGATATTGTATATCATTTTTAGGGCAAACCGGAAGCTCCCGTGGGAACAAAGATTTTTTCTAGAGCCATTTCTTTAAATTTTTGACCCCTCGGAGAGGAGATTTTGTGAAAGATCTTCAACTTCAGAGCCAAGATAATATTTTTCGGGGTTCGAGATTTGGCGTGAGACTAATTATAAAATAAAGTAGAGATGTTGTAGATAATTTTTAAAGCCAATCAGAAGCTCCCGTGAGAACAAAGATTTTTTCTAGAGCCATTTCTTTAAATTTTTGACCTCTCGGGAGAACAAGATTGTTTACAGAAATCCTAATTTTTCGACAACTTTTTCCACGAAATGACCCCATACACCTAATATAAAAGTTGTAGCCCGCATCACCAGCAATCCAAAGACACCAAGATCATCAAAATTGGATTTAACCATCAAGAGATATGCTCAAAATACTAAAGTGTAAAAAACCCCTATTATGAGCATATAATGCCCAACATTCATAAAGGCCTAAATGGGCATTTTTTAAGTTTGCACACTACTTCAAATGCACCAATGTGTTTATTTTGGTTTCAAATTTCATATCCCATCATCAGTTCACCTAGTGCCGCAGGAATTCGAAATCTCGAGATATCGTCTCTTAAATTATAATATAAACTTGTGCTTCATAATTTTTCAGTTTTTTTCAGTTTTAGGGATCAAGATGTCATTGCTTGAAGCTCAGGCTGATTTCGGCTTGAATCTTCTCCGGGCTAATCCGAATGCATCTAGTCAATCGACGATTATTTCACCGATTTCCAATTCTATTGCATTGGCTATGTGTTATGCTGGTGCCAAAAATCAAACTGCTAATCAAATTTCTCAAGCTATTGCTAGAGGTTTGAGTTTTTCACAAAAATTAAAGGATGAGTCAAAGAGGGTCTAACATGAATTTGGAGCCGAAAATGTTTTCTAATATTCTCCCCCTCCCATAAACATCATAATTTAGATGCCTCTAGTGACGAAATTCTTGACTACTTCTCAACCATCATGGCCCAACTCAATCTTCAAAACAAATCCTATGAACTTGATTCAGCCAATCGCATCTATGTCCAAGAAAATTTCCAACTTCTCCAAAGTTACAAGCAAATCCTAACCAACAAATTTCAAGGTCAATTCGAAAATATTGACTTTAGCAATAACGAAGCTGCGGCTCAAGTAAAAAAATAATAAGACACTTTTTTGCCTACCTTGTATAATAAAATTATTTAGAATATCAACTCCTTTATTGAACAAGCAACTCGTGGTAAAATCAAAGATTTGATTCCTTCAAATGCAATCAATGCTTTAACACGGATGATTCTTACAAACGCTATATATTTTAAAGGAACTTGGGAGTATAAGTTTGAGAAAGAGCAAACTGCGCCGAAGACGTTTTATTTGTCGAAACACCGAGAGCAACAAGTAAGAAAAATTGTTTTTTGCACAATCCATTTGGTCAAATGGAAGTACATATGCCTTTTTTAGGTCCCCATAATGAAGATCAAAAATTCATTCCCTTATTATGAAGATAAGCAGGTCCAAGTTCTCGGCCTACCTTATAAAAGCCAAGAAGCTTTCCTTTATGTTATCTTGCCGAAAGATCGTTTTGGCCTTAGCAATTTGCTACAAGACATCACTGGCCAACAATTACAGAACCACATCCAAGAAGCACATAAATGGCATAATTATAATAGCCAAACTCAGATTGATGTAAGTTATACACAGCATAAAAATAGATTTTTTTAAATTTCAGATTGAATTGCCATGTTTCAAAATTGAGACTGAATTATCTCTAAATGATGCCCTCAAGAAACTTGGAATCATGGATGCTTTTGATGAAACAGCGGACTTTTCTGGCATGACTGGTAGCCGTGATTTGTATGCTTCTGATGTGGTTCATAAGGCTTTTATTGAGGTAAGTATTGATGTGCTTCAAAAGTTTTGGCTCTTATTTATCATCTCTGTATACTTTTATGTTTGTAAAAAAGAATTAAGTCAAAAGATATAATTTTGCCCGAGAAAATGCATTTTTACTGCATACAAAAATCACAAGAATCCACTTTTTTGGCACACCCTGTAATCTGAAATTTTACTTTTTAGACTAATGAAGAAGGTAGTGAAGCAGCAGCTGCAACAGGAGTTGTCATGAAATTTAAGAGTTCATTTGGTTTTGAGGAATTCCAAACCTTCCATGCTGATCACCCATTCCTTTATGCTCTTGCTACTCGACAAGGGGATATTTTGTTTACCGGAACTGTTGCAAGTGAATGATATTTTTTCGATTATATAATTGTATTATTATGAAAAGTAATTTTTACTTAGAAATTAAGTTTAATTAACTTGATGAGTCAGTAAAAAAATGTACACTACTCGAATCACTACTCAAATGATTCGAATACTGCTAAATGCGTCCTTTTTTGATTTGTAGTCAATTCAATTTTGAGGTAGGTATTGATGTGCTCCAAAAAGTTTTGACCAAAAAGTCATTTCGAGTCAATCCGAAATGCCCCCAAAAATTCAATACCTTGTCCGAAACTCAAAAACCCGATTTTACGTTGATTTTTTGAATTTTTTAACCTGTCTAAAACACTCCAGATAATTTTTTCGGCCAAAAATTCTATCGGCCGATGTATTTCAATATGGAGAACATTTCTAGTGTGATTTTAAAAAGTTTAGCCCCTACCCTCATTTTCAGAAAGGGGTCCATCCACGTCAAAAATTTTCAAAATTTTTTCTAAAAATGATCCCTCTGGAGGTAAAAATATGTGGGGAATCTGAATTTGACATTTTCAAAGCGAAAAAACGCTTCTCTGATTCAGGGAAGGCCTGTGTATTGAAGCGCAAAGTCGCAAAAATGTGACTAAAGTTACTCAGCAAGATTTTTCTCATGTAAAATTAAAAAGTTTTTACAAACACTCATGAAGTCTCAATTTTGATATTAACAAATGATTAAAAATCAAAAAAGTGCAACCCTCGCGATCTGGAACTGATGCGTACTTTATTTATGGAGATGTCCTACCTCAACTTTGAGTAAGGAACTTATTTATTTGACCCTTAACCTATTTTTTTAGACTCCCTAACTATCATAAACTCTTCTTCAAACGCTTCCGATCTAGTCTCTGGCCTAATCGAGTCCGAAAACGCGTTCAAACAAGCCTCGGACTCCTCGAACTCTCAGACTTGTTCGAACGTACCCGACGAGGCTAGGATGCAAAAAATCTAGCTGAAAATTCGACGTCTTTTTTTATTATTAAATATCTAATAAATCAATTTAAACAAAATTTTATTTAAAAACTTTATTTCTGAAATTTTTTTAAAACGTTTTCTTGCGAATCCTGAGCATTTTGTTTGACAAGAGATGGATGTAAGCATGTCTAAAATAAACAAAGTCACTCTTTCCATTAATTTTAACTTACAAATCCAATAATAAATGGAGAACATATGGAACATAATCCCGAGCATTCGCTATTATCCAAACCAGAACAAGCTAAAAATTTTTTTAACACTTATTAGATTGCGAAACTGTACTTTTCAAACAGCCATCTTGCATTTGACCAAATGCGAATAGCGTAAAAACGAATAGAATGATTAGTTTGGACATATTTAGACTAGCACTAGATAACTTCGAAATAATGCTTTATTTATGGAGATGTCTTATCATGATCAATGTTCAACTAGAGTGTTACGACTAGATGTAAGTATGAAGAGTTCACGAGGTTAATCCGCACTTGTAGGGTCTTTTTTGTATAATCTAAATATTTCTAGTTTCATTTTGGCCAAAGGTCAAAAATATGGTCCTAAATAGCGAAAAAAATCCGCTCAAAAATTGATAACCTAAGTACTCTAAATATCACTGATCATTCGAATAAAATTTATTTTCTCTATCAATCAATGACCATTCTTATTTTCGACCTTCTCTGGGGGCACATCCAATGCTGGATTTTCATCAAAAAACCCATTCAGCTTCAGACTAAACCCGAGATAAGCATAAGGCATAACAGGTAGTCTTCTAAACGTGGTATATGTGTATGGCCCATGGTGTACCAGAAAACGATATTTGGTTGAAAAATGTTGGTGATTAGGAGCATAGACTAGAGGGGCTACCATAGTACCCCATTTTGGGGTCTCTCCTTCATGAGTGCAGCCTAGAGAGGATTCCAGAAAGTTTGATATCGAATTGAATGGTTCCGTCCTAAGATAGAATGTCGCCATGGAGTTATACACGAGGAGTTCGTGAAATTGCGCGTTTTCTTGATATTAGCCCTATGGTCGTATCTCGGCATCGCCAGTTTTTCGCGACTAATTTTGCGAGAGTAATTTCGCGCGTGAAACTTTTACGCGAAAACATTTTGCGCGAAATAATAATGCGCGATAGAATTTTCCGCGAATAACTTTGCGCGTGTTACTTTTGGGCGAAATTTTTGCGCTAAATAAGTTTGCGCGAAAAATTTTGCGATGTTACTTTTGCGCGAAAAATTGAGGTTTTTTAAGAAAACTCGATTTTTCGCGCAAATTCGTATACGAAAAATTTCGCGCATTATTATTTTGCGCAAAATGTTTTCGCGCAAAATTATTGGCGCAAAAGTAACACGCGCAAAATTCTATCGCGCAAAATTTCTCGCGCATATTGATACGCGCATAATTTTCTCGCGCAAATGTTCCACGCGCAAAGCTAACGATCCAAAAACAATTTTTTTTTAAACCAAAAATTTCGCGCAAAAATAACACGCGCAAAATTCCTCGTGCATAATTTTCTCGCGCAAATGTTTCACGCGTAAAGTTACTCGCGCAAAACTGGCGATGCCCGTATCTCACGCTATCAGGTGATTTGAAGAAACTGGAACAAACGATGACCGAAAAGTCAGAAAACAAAAACGCTATTTTCTATCCAGAAAACGTTACTTTCTAGTCGAATAACGCTAATTTTCTAGTCAGAAAACGCTGCTTTCTATTCAAAAACGCTGTTTTCTAGCTATTATCTAGCCAGAAAACGCTGATTCCTAGTCAGAAAACGTTATTTTCTAGTCAGAAACGCTGTTTTCTAGCTATTATCCAGCCAGAAAACGATGTTTTCTAGCCAAAAAACGCTATTTTCTAATCAGCAACGCTGTTTTCTAGCTATTATCTAGTCAGAAAACGTTGTTTTCTAGTCTAAAAACGCTATTTTCTATCTAGAAAACGCTGTTTTTAGCTCTTCGCCAACTCGAAATCATTGTAAAACCCGGTTTGGACACATGTTCTTTTGCTATTTTGCCAAAAAATTAACTGGGGTGTTTTAGACAGGTTAAAAAATTCAAAAAATCAACATAAAATCGGGTTTTTGAGCTTCGAGTAGGGTTTTGAATTGTTCGATGCTCGAAATTTGACTCGAAATGACTCTTAAAAACTCGGCCATTCGTTAATTTCAATAAATAAATTCAAGTTGTGCTCGCTCGAACAGTTTAACACTGGTACCAGGATCTTCGAGTGTTCAAGAAAGCGTCTCTTAAACTCTCAAAATTTAGGCCCTGCTCCTCTTCCTTTCATTGGAAATTTGCATACAATCCTCATCAAATCACCAGGCTATTCCGCTTTTAAAGATTGGAGAGATCTTTATGGACCTGTTTATACAGTTTGGTTTGGTGAGATGCCAATGGTAGTGGTCGCAGAATATGAAAAAATTATGGAAACTTTCCATAAAGATGGTGATGCATACGCTGGGCGAGTAACGGCAGAAAGTTTTGCAAAATTAGT
>JAQGCP010001300.1:0-12763 GCA_034699885.1 Acrobeloides thornei | reverse complement strand
GTTAAGCCTTATCAATTGTTTGTTAAACCTTACCACGACTTACCGCCATTAATTAGTTGATTTTTCAAGTTCGCTTCACTAAGTGCCAAATAAGTCGATTAAGTGGCGGATAATCAGCGGCGTTTCGAAAAGCCGATGATGTTGATATGATCAATCAACACGGGAAGAAGGTTTTTCGTGGAAGTTGGCCCCCCGGGAGCGCTAGCCAACGGACGCGCTTAACCCCGGCTTAGTCCGGGATTGATGCCGGATCACCGGGGCAAATTCATAGTGCAAATAATGGTGCACTGCTGATGAAAGAATAATTGTTGGTGCATGGAGTAAATGGTTTTATGTGGACTAAGAAGAAGACTTTTCGCTGAAGTCTTTCAGAGACGGTGGAGGGAATGGCCGATGCGAAAAGTGCGAGCACGGCTCAGCCCCTTTCGATACGATTTAACCGCGCCCAATCCTCTCATAGAAGTACTCGAGAGAGATGCTACCGTCAGCTGGCTCCGCCCATCTCTATAACACTCTACGTGTTCACCTTATCTATCTATGGAAGGAGTGCCCGCACCTCCTTCCATCCAACCAATCACGTCAAAGCCTTTTTTCACAAAATTTGGAAATCGATTCGTTCGAATGTTACACAAAAGTAATTAGTTATAGATATAAGATAATACCTGGTAAAACTTAAATCATGAATGTTGATAAGGTTGAACAAAATATGTTATTAAGTCGGGCAGTGGGATGGCGAATCGCAACGTTGTGTGATAGGGAGCCACACGTTCGTTTCGTGGACTCAGCTTTGAGCTAAGCCGAGATGAGCTGTGATTAGAAGGTTTGAACTGATCAAAAGCGTTTAAGGGGATTCCACCACAGCGGAAAATGGCGTCCAGTGGATCATTTTGCTGCCTAATCAATGCGTGAAAACGGCTTTCGTTGAATTTTTGTGTAACAGAAAGTGTTTTCTAGTTTTTTTCTTCAATTTTTTTCAATTTTTTCGATTTTTTATTAGTACTCAAAATTGTCTAGCTTAGGAGAAGTCTATTTTAACAGAATTTCTACTTAAAGGGACCAGTTCAGTTTTGAACAAAAAATTTTCAAGTTTCAGTTTTCGTAAGTCGATGAAAAAAGAAAAACTCTTTTTCAAATTTTCGCGTCAATACACAACTTGTATTAATTCAGGGGTGAATTTTTCAATTTTTAACGAATTTTTGCATTTCTGACGAATTTTTCGGGGCGATCAACTTTTACGTTAGAAGTACATTCTAATTTGTTAACCCTGACGAAACAAATTTGAACATTTTTGTGTATTGAAGCGAAGGGATTGACGCCGTTTAAATTCCTGATTCAAGAATTTTGTATTGAAGCGAAATGCTTTAAAATTCCAGTTTTACAAAGATTATAAAATTCACATAAAAAATCAATTAGAGCATCTTATCCGTCTCTTTGAGACGAATAAAATGACACCAAAATTATCTAATTTGAACAATGTTTTGGGTTATTGAAACGAAAACCCTGATTCAGAGTTTTCGTTTCAATAACCAAAAACAATTTTCAAATTAGATAATTTTGGTGTATGTTGATTCGTCTCAACGAGACGGATAAGATGCTCTAATTGAATTTTTATGTAAATTTTACAATCTTTGTACAAATGGATTTTTTTAAAACATTTCGCTTCAATACAAAATTCTTGAATCAGGCATCAATCCCTTCGCTTCAATACACAAAACGTGTCAAATTTTTAATATTATTATAAAAAGTTCATGAAAAATGGAGCATTTTTTGTTTTTAAGACCTGATCTGAATCGTTGCTGTTGCCGAGAAAATCGATTTGAAGTTGGCTATTTTTGAAAAAATCTGTGTATTACAACGAAAACATGGACGCAGTAAAGAAAATTTGTTCCTGAATCAATAAAAGTTGTGTATTGACACGAAAATAAAAAAAATTTTGGGCAATTTTCGTAAGTCGATAAAAATTTTTTAAATTTTCTTGTGAATACACAACTTTGATTGGTTCAGGGACGAATTTTCACTGCGTTCATGTTTTCGCTGTAATACACAGATTTCAAAAATAGCCAACTTCAATTATCTCGGCAATGATAACGATTCGGAGGTTGCCGTAAAAACAAAAAATGCTCCATTTTTCATGAACTTTGCGAATCTATAATTTTTTCATAGTGTTTTTTCGAGTTGACTGGTCCTTTAAGACAATAACGTCAAATTGGCCAATTAATCGGTTTGTACAGGGTGATTAAAAAATGAAAATTTTGCGATTTTTTAAAACTTTTTGTAGTTTTTTAATTTCTACCAAAATAACCCTATAGGGGGGTTTTCTATGCACGAGAACGATTGCGCGCATTCCCGAACCTTGAAAACGCTTCCCTGACCCTGAATTAGCCCATTTTCGCTTCAATACACATGCCTCTTCCCTGTTGTACAATCTATTAACGTTAACTATTATCGTTAACATTTTATGCATTTTTGTTATACCCTCGAAAATTTTTCTTATATGTTTTTCTGTGTCTGTTTCTAGACGCATCTCAATTCTGGGGAAAAAATTTACTGATAAAAATAGTTGTTGTGCGTGGAACTGCGAAAGAAAGAAAAATTGCCATTTGGCTGCGTGCGATAAGAAATGGAAAATCGCGTGAAAAAAGCCCTTAAGTCGCTTAATCCCGGCCTTGTATTATTTTTTGATAAGAGCGAAAGAAGAAGAATGGAGGACAAAATGGGGATTCCTACAACGATTTTCTAGCTGTAGCCGATAACGACTTTCAAGCAAACTTCAAGGTCTGACGAACTCAAATTTTTTCGAGACCCACCTCAATAGTACGGAAAAATGTGAAAAAAAACGAATATAATATAACTTTTGAGCTAGGTCTCGAAAAAATCTGAGCTTGTCAGACAGAAGAAGGTCCCTTGTCAGTTGACTGTTGTCCGGATTTTTCTTGTTTAATTACGCTCGAAATAAAAGAAAAACAAAAAAATAATCGAAAAATATGCCGATCAATAAAAGTTTAGTGATCAGTTTTCGAAATATCGAGACATGGAAATATGTGCAAAAAAAAATCAGGCTGAATCACGCGCTTGGATTACAATCTATAATCCTGTTTTTATTGTTTGCTTGATAGAAAAAAATAAAAATTTGAGGAAAACTCGAAAAACTTTGGAAATGTTGAACTCAGTTTTGGGGGTTGGCTCGAATGAGAAAAGACCAGTAATAACTATGGGCCGTAGGGCACAATTGATGCAGCGCTAACGCTATTAGTTGTAGCTAACGCTAATAGCGGCAGTTGCTACAGCTATTAGCGTTAGCTGCAGCTTTTAGCGTTAACTAAAGCTATTAGCACTAGCTTTAGTGTCAGTTGTGGTTACGGCTTATTTTTGTCAAAAAATTCAAAAATTTCGATTTTTGGCCAAAAATTACTATTTTTGACCCGGTTAAGAAACAAATCAAGCGTTCCGCAGTCGAACGCAAACCGCTCAATTTGTTACTGGAACTAGGCCAATGCTACAAAATTTCCTCCGAATTTGAACCTTAAATTTCATCTATCACTCAATAATAAGCCCAAAACTACTATTTTAATGAGTCCAAAAGTACTACATCCTTTGCCGCACTCAAATGATCATAAAGGAAATGATCATTTGCGTGCGAACAATTGGCCGGATGATGAACCCCATTCAGGTACAAAACGAAGTAAAAGCTCTCCAGTCACTTAATGGCATGCCGCCACATGCCCACTCGAAAAAAGGGATTTCGGATTAGCGGAAAGTGCCAAAAATGGAGTGCGGCGGAACATTGGGAGACTTGAAAGCCAAAACAAAGTTTTTAGCGCCGGTCATCGACGGATTAGTACAATAGACGAGAAAAGTGTCAAATGAATACAGGGGTAAATACCAAAAATTAGTATCTACTCGAGTTAACAAGTGATCGAGATTCAAGAAAGGTTGATTTTTTAGGTTTTCTCAAAAATGTTAAAAATCAATTTTTCATAAAAAAAATTCAATTTTGACCAAAAAATTCAATTTTTCACACAAAATTCAATTTTCACCAAAAAATTCAATTTTTACGAAAAAATTTGAATTTTTTACAAAAATTCGAATTTTTCACACAAAATCAATTTTTCACAAAAAATTCAATTTTTACCAAAAAATTCGAATTTTTCACCACAAAATTCAATTTTTCACAAAAATTTGAATTTTTCACAAAAAATTCAATTTCTACGAAAAAATTCGAATTTTTCACACAAAATTCAATTTTTACGAAAAAATTCGAATTTTTCACACAAAATCAATTTTTCACAAAAAAATTCAATTTTACCAAAAAATTCAATTTTTCACAAAAATTCAATTTTTCACACACAAAATTCGAATTTTTTCACACAAAATCAATTTTTACCAAAAAATTCGAATTTTTTTACACAAAATTCAATTTTTCACAAAAAGTTCGAATGTTTTCCATCAAATTTTTTTGTTTACGTCGGTGTAGAGGCTTATTTTGAAGTTGACAAAAGTGCTTTTCAAAAAAACACACACTTTCCGAACAGCAACTCATAAACCTCTTATATGAGAATTTTGGCCCCACTGAAAACTTTCGAATTCGAATGCGGAAAAGAGGGTTTCACGGGGATGATCTGGATGATAAGCCGGCTCTAAGGCAATTAGCCTGGCTCAGCCTCGACTATAGGGGACTTTTTGGTGGGCGCCAAAAATCCATGGGCATGTTTTCGCCACCACCCCCAGCCATTCGTTATTGTTGGTCGGCTCGTGGTCGGTTCGTTGTTGTGATTATTTTTGTTGCGACTATTTTTTGCATTTGATATGAAATAAAAAAACTTTTAGCTTCAGTATACAGGCCTTCCCTGAATCAGGGAAGCGTTTTTTCGTTTCAAATGTCAATCCAAAATGTAAATATCTCACAAAATTTTACATATAACCTTTTTCTTCCTCCCGCCTATTTCGAATGTGAAATATGGTGTGAATGAATTATGATTGAAAAATAATCCCGAAGAAAGGTTTGATTTTGAGCTTAGTAGTTGAGAAATGGCGTGCCCCAATCTTAATTCCTACAGGCAACCTCTCTTGCCTAAATACTTTTAGGGCGTTCAATCGGATGATGAAGAACTTTTTCATCGAACCGCGATGCATTTCTCTCTCTTTTCTCGTGATTTTTTTACAAAATTTTTGCATTTTCTTGAAAGTATATAGCTAATTTCTATTTTCCATTTCTACTCTATTACCTAACACAATCATATTTTTGTCTAGTGATGCGTCGAAATTTTAAAAAAGTTGCCCATTTTTGTTGCTATTCGGAAAGTTCGTGAAAAATGGAGCATTTTTTGTTTTTACGGTAAATTCTGAATCGTTGATGTTGTCGAAATAATTGCGTTTGAAGTTGATGATTTTTGAAATTTTGTGTATTACAACGAAAACTTGAAAGTTTTCGTTGTAATACAAATCGCCAACTTCATACGCAATTATCTCGACAACGACAATGATTCAGAATTTATCGTAAAAACAAAACATGCTCCATTTCTCATGAACTTTCCGAAAATCAATAAAAAATGGCTACTTTTTTCCGACTGGACTAGTCCTTTAAAGATTTTCTAATTTTATAATTGTAAAAGAACGAGTTATCTACTACCCCTTTCTCCCATAAAATGAACTCTAAATTTTTCAAAAACGCTCATCATCCTGCTCAATTACAATCTAATCATTCCCCATTTACAATCGTAGAAAATTTTTATGATCCCCATCGACTGGCAGAAAATTGTTGCGTGTGCGTCGTAATTTTTCGAGGCAAACTACCGTATCGTAAAAGTTTTTCGCTATAAACTTGAAACGGAGCTCTCTCGCTCCAACAAGTGCCATTGTTATGCAAACGAGTGGAAAAAGAAGAAATCGCGCATGGAAATTATACACCTCACAATAGCAAATAGGGGAAGTTTATTTTCGAAAGAGTCGGGTTTAAATTCTAGCAACAATATTGGAGCTACTAACACAATAAGGGGACACCCACATGAAAAATTTTCGAAGCGAAAAACACTTCCCTGATTCAGAGAAGGCCTGTGTATTGAAACGAAAAGTCGCAAAAAGCTATATATCGACGCGAAAATTCGAGAAAATAACAACATATTTTGGTCTAAAAACAAAGCTTTTTCTTTCACCGCACCTTTTTACTTCAAAAAGGGTCGTCGTTTTTAGGCGAAAAATCGCATTTTTGCGACTTTTCGCTTTAATACACAGGCCTCCCCTGAATCAGGGAAGCATTTTTTTGCTTCGTAGATGTCAAATTCGGATTTCCCGCATGTTTTCCCCCTCGAGGGGTCATTTCCAGAAAAAAATGTTTGAAAATTTTTTTGGCCCCCGATTTTAGTAGCTACAAAATATTTTCTCAAAAATTTTGTAAACAGACTTGTATTTTTATCTTACCTGTTTCTGATCAAATTCGTTTCATTGTCCAAAATCCATATTTTTGAAATTCTCAATTTTGGGCTAAAAATTTTCTCAGCTCGCCGAGCGCTTCAAAACGAGTACCATATCAGGAAGATTTGGGGATTTTTGACCCATAGCCGAGTGGCTAAAGTGACAGGTTTGCAGTTTATAGACTCGGGTTCGAATCCCGCTTTAAATTTAAGGTTGTCCAAATTCCTTGAAAATTTTTGCATATCTCTATTTTGGCCTCTAAAATACTTTGTTATCATTTTTTGATCAATGGAGCTTTATAGTAATAATGATTTTAACGTTGTTAAAATCTACCTTACTGTATAAGCTCCATCAAGTATTTGTCTGACCAAAAAATGATAGCAAAGTATTTTAGAGGCCAAAATAGAGACATGCAAAAATTTTCATGGAATTTGGACAACTTTAAATTCGAAACGGGATTCGAACCCAGGCCTATAAACTGCAAACCTGTCACTTTAGCCACTCAGCCATGGGCTAAACCCAGGGTGACCAAGTGTTCTTACTAATAAGATTTATTTCTTATTATTCTTATAAATCTTATTTTTCGAGCAAATTTTATTGGAAAATCTTATTCTTTTATTTGAAAAAATGCGAAAAATCTTATTTTTAAAGAAATTCTTATTTTTTGCTTATTTTTCAAAAAAATGTTCTTATTTTCATTCTTCGGACTTGGTCATCCTGGCCAAACCCCAATCAAAACGAGTACCATGATATGGTACTCGTTTTGAAGCGCTTGGCGAGCTGAGTTGATTGGCGGCATTTTTAACCCATAACGTATTACTTGGACTTGGGCTTAGGCTTAGGCTTAGACTTGAGCTTGGGCTTGGGCTTAGGCTTGGGTTTAGGCTTGGGCTTAGGTTTGAGTTTGGGCTTAGGCTTAGGCTTAGGTTTAGGCTTGGGCTTTTTTTAATTTTGACCCATGCCTTCATCTTTTCAGAATTTTGGTACGCCGTGCCCTAACACAAATTTTTAACTATAACAAATATACAAAAACTTACAATCGAAAGGAATGCCGGAAATTCAAATCTCCTCATTGAAAGACTTAATAATACCCATCAAAATCATTTCGATAATCCCCCATCAAATTCCGATCCGGGTATCATTGAGATAATTCAAGAGGGATCGAAGAGAAATTCCAAACGAAGATGGCACACGAGGTCGAAAACTCTCTTTGTTCCTCGAAAATAGAGTCATTTTCGCGCATTTACGACCGATTGACGAGAAATAAAGGGAGACACAAAAATCCAGACACCAACAAAAACGCGTGAAAATTTTCCTAGGCAAATCGAAAATAGACGCTGGTGATTCCACACTCTTCCGGGTATTTTGCCTCCAACTAGGTTGGTCGTCTCAATAAGGTGTCAAAAGTTTTCTTCTCAATCTCCTTTTATGAGGAACTGATTCAATGTGACATTTCGTTGTCCGAGTTCGGTTTCATACACCTCCAACTTTTCTTATACAAAATGATTGTGTTATGAAATCCTTCTTAATCCCAGGATTAACCCCGAATTTGCAAAATTACACACAATTAATATTTATACCGAGGGAATTTGGAATTTAAAAGTTATTTCCGGTTTTAAATGTTTTTTCGGGGTTTTTCATTTTTTAAAAATGCGTTGCTAATTTTCGAAAAAAAGGATGCCAAGAATACAACGTGGGGCAAGTTGGTGGGACAACTGTATAACGTGGGGCAAATGGGGTGACGCCGAAGCCCCTTGTTCAAATTTCGCGTCAAATCCTCTCGAATTTTTCAAATCCCCCCCCCCTCTCACGTTATTCACACTTTTCTAACTTGTTGAACCAATTTTTTTCTTTTCATATGCGAAAGGAAATGAAAAATTTGCATAAAAGATTCAAACTAAATAGTGGACATCATCACTGTTCTGTTTCCGCCCGATGTTTATCATCGCGCACGGAGGGAAAATTTTTCAGGTTAAGCCGGGATTCGAGCGAAGCCTTTTTCCATTACTGTAACACAACTCTTCTTCGCTCGCTCAGTCAATACAAATGTGTATTCGCACCGCGCTTGCACAGTCAATAAACGAGTCGTACGAAACGACTGTACGAGCGAGAGAGAGAGGACCAAAAACTCTGGAATGCGCGAGAATTCGTTTTTCGTGGGCTGGTTTGTTTAGGGGGGTAAAAAAGACTGAATCGTGAAAGAATCGATTAGGAAGTTTAGACAAAAAATTGGTAGTGTAAAATTAGCATACAACTTTTTTGCACCCTTCGAATATAAAAATTGTATTCGAAAAATTCATGAAAAATGGAGCAATTTTTGTTTTTACGACAGCCTCTAAATCGTTGTAGTTTTTGAGATAATCGCGCTTGTAGTTTGAATTTGCGCTCATGTTTTCGTTGTAATACACAAACTTTTTTGAATTTTTTGCATCGATTTTTAAATTTTCATACAATGATCATTGTAGCAATTTTTTATAGTTATTCGAGACGAACAAAATGACGCCAAAATTATTCAATTTGAAAATTGTTTTGGGTTATTGAAACGAAAACCCTGAATCAGGAATTTTTTTAGCAAACAGCCATTTTTTCACCACCCAATTTATCACACTTTTATTACTCTTTTTTATTAGTTGTAAAAACAAATTCCCTTTTTGCCGCAAATTTTCAAATGTTTATTCTTCGAAGAAGACTACTGTGTTTGAGCGCTTTGTGTGCCCTCCATTGACTGGCTCTTTATGGGAAATGGCTCGTCTCGTTAGCATAACTCCTTTCCGAAATTGGCATCCGACCCGAGTGTGGGAAAATTCCGAAGAAAATTTACATTTTTCACTCGATGGTCGTTGATGTTTTCGTTTCGCAAAATTATCATATTCCCCCTAAAGTGAAGAAGCATATGCAAAAAGTCTCACCCAATATTTTCAGGCTAATTATCACGCCACTTAACCCCCCTTCGATCTCGGTTACATAATAGGCAGTCTTGGGAAGAATTGGCCCTGTAAATGTAAATGAAACAAAATGAGGCTCGAGCCAAAATGGGCACTTGATTTCGAGCCAAAAAAGAACACTTGATTCTGTGTTACTTTTCGGCAAAGTGCTAAATAAAAGTGTGGACTTGTTTGAGGCGAATATTTACCCAACCGAGAAATACACAAAAGTGTACCGCGTTTCTTAATTTGATTAGCTCATCTCTACGGCAAATCTTGTTAATCCACTGCCGACTTTTTGTTAGGAAAGGCCATCTCTCTTTACTCATTTTTCTTTACGGTTATTTGGCGACAGGTGAATTTAGAAAAAAGGATAAGAAAAATTTTATGGGCCCCCCCCTCCCTCCCGATCCAATGGCCGAAAGGCGAAAAAAAGTTAAAAGAAGCCCTTGTTGTGGCCAATAGAAGAAAGAAATGTTTGTTTTGGCTTGAATAAACTTTTGTTACAATTTTCAACGCATATACCCGTTTTTACCTATTTTTTTCTTAAAAATAAATTTTTCCTTTAAAAAATTTTGAGTCCCTTCCTCCCCCCCCCACCCCAACCATAATACAAGCGCCGATCTGCTAAAAATACAATCTATCAATAAAAACAATTCAAAAAAAATTTCTTGAAAAAACTTGGACCAGAGAGAAACAAACTAAGAAAAAGATTCGTTGATGCGTAAGCGCATAATTGAAGGTTACGCAAAGACTAAAAGGTGAGAGGCTAATACGGTAATTGAGGCATGAAACAAGCGAATATACGGGTAGAAGTCAAAACTGTAATTAGCAGCTCCCTAGCAAATGTACAAACGCGTTAAAGGACTAGTCCACTCGGGACAAAACCTCTATGTAAAAATGATATATTCGAAAAATTCATGAAGCATTTTTCGTTTTTACGACAACCTCTGAATCGTTGTAGTTTTTTAGATAATTGGGTTTGAAATTGCTCATGTTTTCGTTGTAATACACAAACTTTTTTGAATTTTTTCAAAAAAATCAATTTTTGTATCGATTTTTTTAATTTTCATAACATGAACATTGTAGCAATTTTTATAGCTAAATGAGACGAACAAAACGACACCAAAATCATCCAATTTGAAAATTGTTTTAGGTTATTGAAACGAAAATTCTGATTCATGTTTTCGTTGCAATACACAAAATTTCAAAAATCGCCAACTTCAAACTCAATTATCTCAAAAACTACAACGATTTAGAGGTTGTCGTAAAAACAAAAAATGCTCCATTTTTCATGAATTTTCTGAATATCAACTTTTTTCTACTCGGAATATCAACTTTTTTTCCGCTCAGCTTTAACTCAAACATCACGCTTCTATTCGAAATATACATCAAACACCTTCAAAAACAATCCAAATCTGAAAATCCTAGATGCTTGGAATCTGGAATCCATTCCCATTCTAATTCCTTAGCTTTCTGTTGTCTCGGTATCCCTCTTCCCAGCATTCTCTCTCTCTAGTCTAAAATCTCTTGTGCTAAAGAAATCCGATAAGTTCGAAAATCTCAGCATTTTCTTCGATAAGTCCTGTCTCAAAAATGACAATCCGCGCCAAATATATTTCTTCCAAAACACGTAATTTGTAATTCACTAGTTGTTGTCCGGGCAGGGATAAGATCTGTCTCGCACAAACGTCTCCACACTCTTACACAATTGCCGGAATTAATCCCACGCCATCCGTATTTCTGAGGTCAGCTTGAAACAACAGAGCCGTCAACAGTTTCGATGACACTTCATCAACACAACTTTTCATTTGTCTAATTTGTGTTAGGCAAATTCTAGAATACAAGGTAGAGCGCGTTCCTGGTATTTTCATAGATTGAAAATTTTCATATTCATAATGGCATTTCTCCTAATTGATTTTCTGGTTAAGAAAACTCCGAGAGAAAGTTTATATAGTGATGAAGATGGCAGAATTGGATAGGTAAAAAATTTAGTACAATATGGCCTTAAAGGACCATTCCAATTTTGGGGAGCTTAGGCCTAAGCTTAAGCCTAGGCTTGGGCTTAGGCCTAGGCTTGAGCCTAGGCTTGGGCTTAGGTCTAGGCTTAAGCCTAAGCCTAGGCTTGGGCTTAGGTCTAGGCCTAAACTTAAGCTTTAACTTAAGCCTAAGCTGCCTAAACCTAAGCCTGCATATATTCCATTGCAATTGAATTTGAACAATGTTTTGGGTTATTGAAACGAAAACCCTGATTTATCTTTTCGTTTCAATCGAAAATATGAATCAGAGCTTTCGTTTCAATAACACAAAACATTGTTCAAATTCAATAATTTTGGTGTTATTCTATTCGTCTCGGCGAGATATAAAAATTGCCACAATGTTCATTTTATGAAAGTTTAAAAAATTGATGCAAACATGGAATTTTTTTCAAAAAATTTGAATTGTGTTGTGTATTGAAACGAATACTTGAAAGGTAGTTTAATTACATAAAAAACCTTCAGTTTAACTCAAAACACATAACTTTATTGACCAAAGTTGCCTAGAATTTTTTGCTCTACAAGATAGGCTAAAAATTATTTTCGTGGTGCAGTTCGCAAAAATTTCAAATTTTGAACCTGACGTGATGATCACGTCACTATATCTTCGAGTCCCTTTTTTGTTTTTGGTTAAATACCATTTTGCTATAGCTTTTTATCCAAAATCCGCGAAAAGTTATTCAAAAAACAAACCCCGCCTTCCCCCATCTCTAAATCCTACTGTAATATCCAAGAAAAAAACATTAAAGGTGTTAAAAGGGTATTAATCGGCCATAAACTTCTCCGGACTCCTTTCACGGTTTACCGACACGCAAATTGCCCTTTGAAGTTTGCCGCAAAAAACGCAAGCAAGTGACGAAGAGAGGATTGGATCGAAGAGAAGCGAGCGAAGAAGCAGCGAAGCCATAAATCAAAGTGAACACACAGCTAAGCCCTGCTGATAAGAAAGGCATTGCCGTTTTGCCTATACTGATACTGATAAGTGTGGGACAATTTTTCTCTCTATTTCACCACTACACTCCTCTTCTTGTAGACTTCTGTAACCAACCTCTACCTTGGTCTTTTTGCCTAGGCTTTTGGCTACGTTGTAGCGGAGCTGGCCCCAGCACACCAGGGAGAAAAAAAGAGAGAAAGAGACCTCGTCCCCATACAAGGTGTGGTACGCTGTTTGAAAACGTGTGATAATAATGATTGATTACCTGCGATGATTATGCACATTAACACAGCCACACTTCGTTTGTTTCGTCTCTTTTTTGTATAGACATAACAGAATGGAAAATTGAGATGAGGAGTAGGTGGCTTAAAGACTTTGGACGACAAGATGGGGCCTCTCCCTAGCATTCTTTCTAGAATGACTTTAAGAATAAGAACAGTTCCGGTAAAAATTGTCAT
>JAQGCP010001299.1:0-12764 GCA_034699885.1 Acrobeloides thornei | reverse complement strand
TGGGGGGCTAAAGTGCATAAGTTCCGAAACTTGTTTTGATGCAAAAAAGAACTTTGTTTAGTCCAGATCGGCTAGCTCTCGTCACTGATTCGGCTTCAGTCTGGATCGGCTAGCCGAATCAGACTCAGCTGAAAGTCTGGATCGGCTACAACATATATAATAGTTCCCCCCCCCTTTAAAAATATTGGATTGTTCAAAAAGTTTTCGGCTTTTTACTCTCTCGATGAATTTGGCTGAAAATGACCCTATAGGGGGTTTTCTACGCGAGAAATCGATTGCGCTATTTAAAAAAATCGTACGACGCTTCCTTGACCCTTATTCAGGGAAGTGGCTCTATCAAAATTTACTTTATAAACAATAAAATCCATTTATTTATGTTGCATTTCATATTTTAGGGCAATGAAATTTTTGCCATGCTTTTTTAATGCTTGAAATCGCCTTTTTGCTAGAAAAAAACACCCTAGAAGGCATTTTTGTGAACAAACTCAGACTTTAAAAAATTTACTATTTAGCTATTTAAATCAGGGTCAAGAAAAATTTTTCAGATTTTTTGGATGCGCGCAATCGATTCCCCGTATAGAAAAACCCCCTATATGTGATTTTCATGGAATTTCCCTTAGTTTTGCGCGAAATTCAAATTTTAAAGCCGGGAACTTTTTGAACAACCCAATACTAGAAAATTCCACTTGGCCACCGAAACGTATTGGAAAAAATTATCCAGCTTTGTACTACAAAATAAAAAAAAAGAATGATCAAAATTGGATTTAAGGATAAAAATATATTGAATTTTCTTAGGGTAAACTACCATGTGAATCACCCTGTAGATATACAAAAGTTGTCTGATTTTCAATTTCGATTCAAACTTTGTTCTTTATTGAAAATCAGGCAACTTTTTTATATCTACATTGGTAGATCGTTTCAATAAACCGCCGTTTCGTTCAATTTTTGAATCTTTTTGGCGGGAAAATTTTTCCAACTTTAAGCGCGATATCTTGTTAACATTAGAGTTTCAACCAAGAGTGTAAAAACAAAAGTTGCTCAGAAAACCGAGCTCTTTCATCTGGCAAAGCCCTGTTGAAAGTGTTGTGGTACTTTAATAAACTTTTATTAAACCGAAACTCATGCTGTGTACTGAGCAAAACTGGATCAAAATTATCAGTTGGGTTAGATGGGCCCTTTACCTAAGTTGGGGAAAAAATTGGTCAACAATGTATTCAATAGCATTATCGAGATTCAAACACTGGAATTAGTGAAAAATCCCTGGAAGTTAGTGAACAATTCATCCACAATAAAATTTCAGTTCTCTAGGTTAGGTATAATTTTAACCTACTTTTCTTCGTCGAGCGTTTTGTTCTACAAGGTTGAGATTCTCTTCTATAGGAATTGGCATTCGTGGCAATGGATCCGGGACAATACGATCTTCATGAAGTGCGCCGTCAACTTCTTCAGCTCTTAGTGAAACTTTCCTAACTACTGGGAAGTCACTTTCAGGAGAACCCAAACCAGGTACATCGATCTGTGTCTCGGTCTTATCCACACACTTGCTATCAAGGATCTTTAGCAATAATATCTGTTTTTTATCGATCTCCTTAGCAATAATATCCAATCTTTGTCGATCTCCTAAAAAATCCAAAAATACCCTAAAATTGCCTAAATCAGGGTCAGGAAAGCGTTTTCACGCTCTGAAAATGGTTGCATCGATTCCCCGCATAAAATTTCCCCTAGAAAGTCATTTTTCTAAAAAAAAATTTCCAACCGAGATCCGGCCTCGATCTGCACCCCCTTTAATATTCCGTAGGTCGGTTGTACCAAGTGGTGGGTTGGAGTAATTTTTAGATGGGAAACACGAATCCACAAAAATTTTTCGAAAAAAAGTTCACGGTGGGGATCATCTAGATACATTTATTTATTTTGACATTTGCAAATTTCGGATCGATTTTTGAAAAATTCATATCTCTGGCTAGGAAAGGGTTTGAGAGCTGATCGACCACTCATTGAAAAGCCCAGAATCTGGGCTACAACATACTTTTTATTCTGTCGAAAAATCTTTTTCCAAATAATTCACGGACATTATCTCCCATCAATTCTGTGCTGTTTAAGTTGACTAGTTCTTGGCTTGAACTCCAACCATAGGTATTCAGTGCCTTGTTGTTAAGTTCCATAATTTCTTTTTTCTTAAAATCTTTGATCAAGTGCGGATTGTTAACAATCATTTTAAACATGAAATTTTGTCGCAGCTCGGGTGGTTTAATCCAAAATCGTTGTAATTTATTTGAAGGATACATACATATCGTGTCAATGCAACCTCCAAATGTATAAATACACCCTTCCTAAATGGTTTATTAATTATAAGTTTTCAAACATGATTGATAAAGTAAAAAATGAACTTAGCCATTTTACATGTATAATATTAGCCAATCTAAACTCTTGAAATTGAAGGCGCGTTCATTAGTTAAATTTTATTGGTTGAGAGTTGTTTTAAAAAATTCGAAGATATTTTCCGATTGCTGTCACTTCGTCGAAAATGACTCTTAGTCTAAGCGTCATTTGGTCGAAAACGACATTTTGTTGAATGCATCAGTTGGTCTACGAAGTGTCTGGTTTCAGAATGGTAGCCAAAGGTCTCCAATATGTTTCCAATAGATTGGATATCCAAGTGTTTCCAAAGATTTCCGATGGAAGTCAAGGGTTTCCGATGGGTATCCAATGATTCGACAAAGTGTCGTTTTCGATGAGTTGATGTGAAACGATATTTTCCCCCAAATGAACCAGGGCTATGGCAATTTTAGTACATAAGGACCATACGTTAACAATCACCCAACCCCCAAGACCAAATCTAAGCCAAAACGGAAGCTACCACAGAATACCCATACAAATTGGGAGAGGGAGTTGTCTGAGAATGGAGGACCAAAATTTTAGGCCGACAGAGAATCAAACAAATTTTTCAATGCCCTTGGTTAACATATGACGAGAACAACGACAATTGTAGACATTCTTAAAACATAAAACATGCATACCGGTGTTATTGCAGAAGTATGGAAAAATAGTGGTTGCTTAAGTTTAGTTGGTAATTTAGTCCATTGATAATAAGTTTTATCGTTGGTTGTAATTTGACTTAATTTCCAAATGTCATCGAAAATTATGGCATCTTTCTAAAAAAAAGATTTTTTCAGGCTTCTTCTTAACACATAAAAGCCACATTTTGCACCCTTTACTTGGGATGGGGGGCCGAATTGATTGTAACCTCCCTTCTCGGACTTGTTTGTCTATTGTTCATATTATCGGGTGTGCTTTCAGTGGTATAGGCAGAATTTGAGGATAGACATATAGTTTTGGGGAGAGGGGAGGAACTTGAGGAATACTTCTGCTCTTAAAGAGACATCTCTTAAAGAGAAAAATTCATAAAAAATTTCGAACTTTTCGTTTTTCTTCTCATTTTTCTTTAAAAAATTTGAGCTTGAAGGAGGATGTCCCCTTGCCTCTCCATAGCATTTTATACCCTCAACCATAGTTTTTTTAGACCTCTAACCCCCTCCTCCTCAAACCCAAAAAATTACATAGTCAGTAATGCCTTTACGGGTTATTCCATCATTATCTAGCCATCCACCCATTACATAAATATCTTTCCCATTTTTTACCACGGAAAAATATTTTCTAGCATCAGGATATCCATGATGTTTATCCGGTAATGTTTCAATTTTGATAAAAATTTTTCTTTTTATATCAAAAGCATCGATCTGAAAATTTATAAACAAAATTTGATAAAATTTACTTTATCAAGAGTAATAGTCCATTTTTTATCACTTCCACCAATTATTAAAATTAAATCATCAATCAAAACTAATTCATGTGTGTACCGGCCTCTTAAATAGTCTGATGCTTCGCTAGCTTTTTCAACAATCTGGGAATTCGGTTGGCTTTTGAAAAGGTCAATAAAATAGTTCATTAGGCTGTTGGCATACATGCTTGATGTCTTAAGCAAAATATAAAGTTTCAAAATCCATTCATACTTTTAATTCACGCCATTTCAATTTTTTTTGTTGTATATCCAGAACCCAAACATCGGATAAATAACTTTCATTATCTACTCCACCTATCAAATAAAGTTTTCCATGTGCCATCACCATAGAACAACCACATCTTGGAGTAGGCCTTGCTAATTTGTCTATTTCAACATTTTGGAAGCTAATAGACCCTTCGGAATCTATTTGAAATTTAAATAGCTCGTCTGACATTTCATAGCCATCTAGATCTTTGGCCCCACCGAAAAGGTATCCAATGATGTGATCGCCTATTGGATTTGGATCCCAACAAACTAAAAAATGATTTTTAAACAGTTTCAAGGAAGTGTAATGTACTCGCAAAAGAAATTAGTGAAGTTGGTAAGTTGGCAACATTTAATTTCCTCCATTCTCGCGTAAGAATATTGAACCTGTAGACATCTCGAAGTGATTTTTTTGAAACGCTTGGATTTGATCCACCAAAAATATATAAGAAATCAGAAGTGGCAATCATTTTGCATGAACTTCGAAAGCAAGGAGCTAAAATTGAGTGTCATATTGTGTACCCACTTTCTTGGGCTGACGGACGGTTGTTCTTCCGTAACTTTGTTCCTGGCTTTTGTTCTCATCCACCGGTTATTCCGACCTGTTGTTCCTAAAAAGACGTGTTGTTCTTAAAGGCAAAATCGGAACAACAGGTCGAAATAGGAACAACAAGTCGGAACAACCGGTATACATTTATCGACCGGTTGTTCCGACGTGTTGTTCCTATACCATCAAAAAAGCTTCCTGTGAACAACAGGTCATCGGCTGGAACAACTGGTCGTTTGTAGGAACAACCGGTAGAAATTCCGACCGGATGTTTCCGACTTGTTCCTATATCATAAAAAACTTCCTGTGAACAAAAAAAACTTCCTGTGAATAAAAAAAACTTCCTGTGAACAAAAAAAACCTTCCTGATTCTCAATCCGGATTCTGAATTCGGATTCTGAATCCGGATTCTGAATATTGCCCACCCTTTTGACCTGCAGCCTAAGGTCACAAGAGGATAATACCCCCGGCTGCGCTCGGGGTCCTAAGGTCAGTGGTGACACCTCCGGCTGTGACCCAAAAACTACTCTATGATTTTTTATTAACACTATAGAAAAATCGGTAGGAACAACCGGTCGCTCAGAAGAACAACCGATCGGTCATAAGAACATAGAGCCGACCTGTTGTTCCTACCCGTTTTTCTCGACCTGTTGTTCTTCTAAAAATTATTTTGCCAGAAGAACAACAGGTCATTTTAGGAACAACCGGTCTAAGGGAAAAGAACAACCGGCAAAAAAGATCAACCGTCCAACGCCCATTTTCTTGAAACACTGGGACAATAACCGTATTGAGTTGTTTGTGATTCGGCAAGAGGTGTTGAGCCGTTGATGCGAGCGTCAAGATCTTACTTCATAACATGTTTCTAAACCATACCTCAGCAACCCCTCCCCACAAATCCACAAAATCCCTACCCCACCCAAACCTCCCCCAAATTGGACAAAGTCAACGCACTTCGCACGGTGACCTCGGCCAATTTGGGGGAGGTTTGGGGTATATCTCACTTTCTTTACAGGCAACTCGATTTTTACATAATGGTATAGTCAAAGATATCTATTTTGTCCCTGATAGGAGGGTTTCTGGAAAAAGTGACGTATTGATGAAATGTAGCCTGGATTGAGCTACTTTTCGGGGACTTTAGCAATTTTTTTTAAACAAAAATGAGGTTGTTTCGAAATTTTGGCCAATTTTTGAACAATCCTCTTCCCCTCCACCCGACAAGCGAATTTCTGGATTTCTAGATATGGGCATGGATGTAAATAAGAAAAATTATGCACATTTAGACTTTTGAAAATCTAAAAACGGTAAAAAAATTTGAAATGATTTTTTTGGGCTAAAAATCAGTTTTCTGATATGGATTTGAAGAAAATTTGTCCGCATTTGTTATGATTTATGTTAAAATTCTCATACTTGGCTCCATGAATTTCTTCACAATTTCTTCACTAGATTCCTCTTTGCGAGGACCAAAATAAGTTTTGCTTATTGGACCAAGCATTAATGATGATGGCATCTAAAAATTTTTAATTACAAACTAAAAATAGAAAAACCTTTGATTCAGGACCAACACTTTGAAGTTCACTGCACAAATTGTCGGCATTTTTTTCAGAATCCATTTAACAATATTTCAAGAAAACCCAGTAAGATTTTGACCTAAGGGCAAAATCTGAAAAAAATTAATTAATTAGTATAATAAAGAAAAAGTGAAAAATACGCAGGCTTGCGATAATGCCTTTTTAAAAGGATTTTCCTGTTTATTTTGAGTAAAACCTTTTTTTCGCCCCCAAATATCTCAAGCAAAAAAAGCAAACCTTCTTTTACATGAAAATTTGTAAAGAAAACTTTTTTTCTTCTTTAAAACCCTTCTAAACTCATTTGGGATATCTCATGCCTGAAAATACGCTTCACGAACAATTATATCGAAATTACACAAACATCTGACTGATTAGCCCTCAAGGCAATGTACATTAAAAATGGTTCATTGAAGGTATTAACAATTAAACCGCCATTTGTGACAGATAGTGATTTTAGGCGTACTTTTTATGCTGAAACAAAATGAGCACAACTTTCTTGATATGAAAAGTGGTATGCTAAATCATGCACTCCCCCCCCCACCTTACCGACCTATGATAATAAGTTTGTGAAAACAAAACCGTAAAAGTCATCACGGCTATTTAAAATTTTCTGTTAAAAATTATCTCCAATAGTGTCAAAAATCAATAAATCCCAGTTCCAAGAAACCTGCGACCTGTGCTCCATTTAGTTTCTTATTTAAAAATGATCGAAAATGTTTTCTTTTCTGTGTTTAAAAAAAATTTAAATTGTAATGCACCTATAAATTGCGACATGTTGACAGCATACAAAATTTCAGGTATCATTTCTATTTCCAATGCTTATTCAAATAGCAAGGAAACAGTCTCAGATTTTTTATTCCACACGCCTCATATATAATCACAATAAAATATGTCTCGACCCGAAGCCAATAACAGATTCCTCGACCCGATTAGATGCGCGAACATCCAGTCTGGCAACATTTTGTCGCGGGTTATAGAATCCCATTTTCCTAAAATTGCTTAACTTACAGATAGACTATCATGCATCTATAGGTTGTTTTCGGGAAATCACGAGCTCAGGATTTTGAGGAAAATTTTTTTTGAATTTTCGTTTCAATAATAAATTAATATTGAAAATCAGGCAATAAAAGAAGGAAATTTTTTCTAGAAAAGACGTAATGTTTCAAAATGCTACTCCTCCGCCAAGTTAACATATTTTTGAGAAATTTTTTTACAAAAATGAAGAGGAAACCTAGCTCTACAACACCAACATTTTATTCACGAAAAAAGCAAAATTTGCAAAATTGGAAACCTTGTGTTGTACAGCTAGATTTCCTCTTAATTTTTGCGAAAAGTTTCTCAAAAATCTGTAAGTTGGCGGAGGAGTAGCATTTTGAAAAGTAAGTTTTTCTTCAACATCCTGAACTCATGATTTCCCGAAAAAACAACTTATAACTGGGATCGAGAAACTATTTGTAATAATAAAAGAATAGATTCTAGAATCATCATGGATCATAGAGTTCAAGATTGTATGATGAAGCAGACTTTACTAGAAAATATTTAGTCCATATGTAAACAATTGATAGTTGATAATTTAATGCAAACCCTTTAGGAACTACATATCGAAAAAATTTTTAGCGTATCTTTTTATTTTCCATCCAATGGACACATAGACTTATGTTTGCAAAGTTTGACCTAAAGGAGTTGATAAGAAAAATTAGGTTATATGTGTGAAACCTCCTAACGAAACTCAGTTCTAGAAACAAAATCATCATAGAGTTCAACCATACATGCAGTTTCATATTTGCGAAAATATAGCCGAGTTTATACATCGAGTTTATCCACTCTTGCAACAATGCCCCAAAATTAGCTTTATTAAACAAAAAATCAATAACAATCACTGAGAAAGTTTAAAATCACAGAAAGACAAAAAAGAAAAGATAGAAAATATTTATTACAAATATCCTTATGCCATTTCGAAGGCAATAGAAAGGCACTTTCCTAAAAATCATAAATTAAGTGGTATAGAAAATAATCTTGTAAATAAAGAATAACTAAAACTTACATTGGTCAGGACCCGTATTTTGAAGAGAATCATCGGCAGATTCGAGTTTTTCAATAGAGATTTTCGCGGGCAGAGATTTTCGGGGAGCTTGGCTCCCTTTCTTGATGGGTTGAGATGAGGAGCTCGTGGGAAGTTTCTAAATAAATAAAAATTAGATTAGAAAAAAAGCATGGGTGGCAAATTTTTCAAACGACTTAAATGGGATGTAACATTTATGATCTATCTAAGATAAAAAAATTTCCGCAACTGTTTGTAAAAAGTTACCATACTAATCAGTGTTGAAAGGATCCCCAAAAATTTTCTCCATCTGCTAGATATCCTCTTAAGAACCCAAAAAAATTTTTGCTAGGTATCTTTTTTGAGGCAATTTTTTGTTGAAAAATTAGTAAAAATTTTAGTGTTTTTAACGATTTTTAGTAAAAATTCGTTAATTTTGATCAATTTTTGGCCAAAAAATCGATTTTTGCAATCTTCGCGCCCAAAAAATGACTTGTTTTCGGAATTTTTTGCTAGGCATCCCTCGGGTTGGCTGCGCGTTGCTAGGTACTCCCGCCTCTAAAATTGGGAAGGGGGATCTTTCAACAATGCTACTAATAGAGGGCTTTTTTGCGCCTAACATAGCATGAAGCTCCCTTGACATTGATTCAGGTTGTTTCTAGAGAAAAGATACCTGAATAAGGGTAAAAGAAGTAGTTTGCGCGAGGGAAAGCGCATAAATGATAATTGAGTCACTCCTACATGAGTCATTTTTGAAAATAATTGTCAAATTTTAAAAAAATTAATTTTTATGAGAGCTTCATTCACTAACGATGTATAGGAGTTATTTTTTTTTAATTGAAATATTGAAGCTCTTCCCCCTGGGGAGACGCAACAAATAGGATTCCAAAAACTGATATTTTTTTGAAGTAATTTTATGGAAAAATATTCTCTAAAGGCTTAAGACTACGTTGTCGCAACAATTTTGGGCTCTAATGCACTGTAGGTGTCTCATCGATTTTTAGGCGTCCATAATTTTTACTCGATTACGATCGAAAACTCGCTTGCATTTCGATGAGGCCCCTTATATCTACAAGTAGACCTCCCAATGTTGATCTTTTTTCCAAGTCTATACCCCCAGTTTTGATCAAACTTTGATCGTTTTTAAAAATTTTTAAAAAATGATCAAAATTTGATCAAAAATGGGTTAGGCATAGGTTAACAAACTATCTTACTTTTTTATTGTCATGGTTTTTCGTTACATTACCACCACTCGATGAAGCTGTTTGCTCTTCTGCTTGGATCGTAACTTGGGTTCGCGTCGTAACGTCGTTAGACTGACCTTCTGGTTGGGTCGTAACATTCGCTTCTGGTTGGGTCGTAATCAAGTTTGCCGAATCACCTTGATTTTGTCTGTCCATACAAGGTACACCTAATAAAGTTTTATTTCTTGAAACCAAATGCTTACTCGTATTTTCGACATCTACACTAACATCGGCTATATTTTGTTCTGTTTCCACTGATGCTGGACTTGCTAAGCTTGGATCGCATTCAACAAGGATAGGATCGAGGTTTTCTACGGCCCCTGTGGGTTCATTATCACTTGTTGATGGGAGTGCTTCGCTGGCGGTTCTACCGAGTTCACTGCAAACATGCATATTTGCATTAGTGCTTGTTGGTCCATCTTTAACGTCTGCTATATGAGAGTTCGAATTTGCTTCAGGGCCATGGACTGCTGATATGAACGTACTATCAGTAATGGTCAGTGTTTGATCAACCTGGCAAACAATTATATTTTCTTTCCTAATTGCACTTACAATTTCTTCATTTTCTTGAAGACTGGAACTTTGTGGCACATATTCTTCAGAAACTGGCTCCATCCCATGTAGGATGTCCGCAAGCACACTTGCATCAATACTTGGTACAACTTGCTCTTCTTCCACCTCTTCGAGCATTATTCGGTTAGGCCGCAATTCACCTCTGTCCAAGAATCCGTCATCATCAAGACCTTCTGGTAAACTGGGTACTTCTTGGAGTCTTTCATGTTCGATGTTCGCAAGCACACTTGCATCAACACTTGGTACAACTTGATCTCCTTCCAACTCTGCAACCCTCGTTCTTAATTGAATAAGCTGCAATTCAATTCTGTCCAAGAATCCGTCATCATCAAGACCTTCTGGCAAACTGGGTACTTCTTGAAGTCTTTCATGTTCGATGTCCTCAAGCATACTTGCATCAACACTTGGTACAACTTGATCTTCTTCCAACTCTGCAGCCATCGTTCTTAATTGGATAAGCTGCAATTCAGCTCTGCCCAAGAATCCGTCATCATCAAGACCTTCTGGTACTCTGGGTACTTCTTGAACTACCTCGGCATCAGGGATCACTTGTCCTTGATCAAAACCAACTAATTCAGCAGGTGGGTTTTCGTTTGGATTTTCTTCAATGTTTGGGTTTTGTTGAAGGTCCGGAACTTCTTGATCACCATTTGACAAGATTATCCACACTTGAATATGGTGGCCAGTCACGGAAAATAGGTAGCCTGGTCCATTCAAGAGCTCACGAAGTCTTTCCAGAATTTGGTTGTAACCGACATGAAAGATGGTCTTCTTGGATCGGCTCTTATGCAATACCTTCTTGCGAGCTTCGCTGACAACATCCAATGGAACCTTAAGTTTTAAATGATTATTTAATAAACCTAAATTAAAATTTTTAGGGGTCTATATGCCAAATATCAAAAATAAGAAGAAAAAAGAAGGTTGGGTTCCCTAGAAGACTCATATGGAAAAAAGAAAAAATGAAGATGAACCTGGTTTTGTTAGGGTTTAAGAACATTCAATGTCTTCTGTGACACAGAACCCAAAATTTTTACCTAAGGATCAACAAGAGAGAGTGAGTGAGAATCTGAAAAATACAGGGTGATTCAAGTTTTTTGTACGCATTTGTTTTCGCCACAAAAAATCATTGAAAAATTTATCTGGGAGGGCTTAGATTTTCATGAATTGTGTAACATTTCCTTAAGTTTTTCACCAATTTGACCAAAATGGCTATTTTTGGGAAAAAATTTTTAATTTTTTTATTAAAAAATGCATATTTCGATCAAAAATTCGCTTTTTTATATGTAAAAATGAAACTTTTGCTTAAAAAGTAACCAAAATAGAGTATTTTTGCTTAAAAAATTTCGATTTTCACTCCTGGGCTCAAATTCATAGGATCACCGTAAATTTTAGACACCCCTGCTCATCTATGATCTCACTCCCCATGAGGGGAATGCCCAATAAAATACTCCCATTGCAGTATGCAATAAGGAATTTTTGAGGTCATACCCCTTTTGCGAGGCTCCAATTACCCACTTAGAAATGCTTTGCTGGCCTAAAGCCATACTTTTATCTCGCTAAGAAAGGATTTTTGAGGGTTATACCCCCTCCTTGGGACTGTAAATATGCGGGTCAAGGGCATACATGGGCAAGATGGGGGGGGGGGGGAGGGAGCGTCCGATGAGAAGGTCCCCCTCCCCCTAAGTTGGCGACCTTTTTTTTGGTCATCGAAAACAGCTGGCCGAGTGAGAGGGTCCCCCCTAATTTTGGGCCGATGAGTGAGTGGGTTGGGGGAGGGGGGGGGGGGGAGGCTCCCCCCTTGCCCGCGTATGGTCAAGGGTAGACATGCTCTTTTGGCCTAAATTACGCTCTACCTATCCAAGAAGGTCTTTCGAGGTCTATGCCCCTTGTCTGGGGCTGCAAAGTAAAAAAAATGCTCGAATTTTTGTGCTCTAGCATCAACTTCCCAAAAGTAGACTGGTCCTTTAAGGGTTTGCAGCTTTTACTAAACACTTAGGCTCTAGTCCCTCATCGCCATCAATATAGGATTTAAGAGATCCAACCCATAGAAATGATTACATAAAAGTTTATTATCGTTTAAAAACATTACCTGGGGGTTTTCTGAAGGTTCAAGGTCAACGTTAGTCTTTTGTAACATCAACATTTTAGCATTGAAGACAACTACAGCAGCTTGAAGATGAGGATGAAACTTGAAGAAAACTTGCATCACAAATGGTACTGGTATTATCCAGAACATTCCAAGACAAAAAGCGGAGAAAAGCCATCCAAAAACATGCCTGAGAATCTTCAACAGTTTTAAGATAACATCATATGGATCCATGGTCGAAGATTTCAGGTAAATCTATATAAAAAATTATTTGTTTGCTAAAAATTATTGCCCGCGCTAAAAAGCGTATTTCGTCAATTTTTCTCTTGTCTGTGGAAAATAAACCTGAACGAAAGCATTTTCGCACAAGAGAAAAATGTTTCTCTGCTCTCTTAGTTCTTTTTGCTCTCTCACTGACTTTCGCTAACTAGTCAGGCAAATAATAGAACTACGATAAAATATAACCAATCACGCAAACATTGGCTACTAGGCGATATTATAGTAGGATTAGTTCGAACTTCCCGCGGCACTAGGCAAACTGAGTATGTAATATGAAATTTGGACGCAAAAGAAACATAGCATTTGGTGTGCAACCTTTAAAAAGGCCAATTTCGGCCCATATGAATGTTGGACGTTACAGGAATGTTACAGGTGTTTTTT
>JAQGCP010001298.1:0-12772 GCA_034699885.1 Acrobeloides thornei | reverse complement strand
GGACCCTCTCATCAGACGCTCCCCCCCCCCCACCTTGCCCATGTATGACAGTTACCCATTCCATGCCACAATACAATAGGAATTGGACTAGTGTTATTTCGTCCTTGTACAACCAGCCATAATAAAGAGAATAAAATGGAACTAGTTAAATGCATACTAAATTTGAAGCAATACATAAAAAAATTGTTAATTAAAATTTAGAAAACTTTACCTCTTAAGAGTTCAAACAATCAATAACGATTTGTTGTCTTCAACCTATACAAATAGCCAAAAAGATCTCAAGAGAACAACTGTTATGGTATTTCTAGCAAGATAGAGGAATAGATAAGTCGACTGAGAAATTAAGAGGCGATGTATCGAAAATTCGAAGGTACTAGTGTTAAACGGTTCAAGCGGGCCTCCAAATTGAATTTATAAAGTGAGATTAATGAATAAGAAAGTTTTTAAGAGTCATTTCGAGTCAAAAAATCGGGTTTTTGAGCTTCGGACCAGGTGTTGAGTTTGTTGAGGCACAAAATTTGACTCGAAATGACTCTTAAAAACTTTCCCATTTGTTAATCTCGCTTTATAAATTCAATTTGGAGGCCCACCGCTCGAACCGTTTAAGGCAATCTGCTCGAGAAAGCGTCTCTCTTAAGCTGTAACAGATGAAAGATCGGCACAAGGATCGGAATTGCCATAAAATTTTGCTGCACAAAAATTTTCGGATTTTACTTGCAGACAAATTTTTAGCACAAATTTTTCAGGTTTCCAACAAATTTTTCCGGACATAAATTGCCAACAGATTTTTCTGAATCAATTCTTCAAATTGCCGACAAATTTTCTGCACAAAAAAATTGTCGACAAATGTCAATTTGTTTCAAGCAAAATTTATTCGAAAAATTTGCCGGCAATTGGTGTCCGGAAAAATTAGTCTGAAAAAACTTGTCAGAAATCTGTGTTCTGAAAAAACTTGTCAGAAATCTGTGTTCTGAAAAATTCATGCAGAAAAATTTGTCTGCAAACAAAATTCGGAAATTTTTGTGCAACACAATTTCATGGTAATTCCGGTCCTTGTGCCGAAAAATTCTCATAAACTCATAAATCCCGATATTTTATTTCAAGTGATGCACAATGATTAATTTACAAAATTCGTTGACAAGTGTATTGAAACACAGAGAGACAGAACTACAGAATGGAATTTAAAAAACCGGAGTTTTGCCGTTTTTTGACGAAAAAATTTGCGAAATTTTTTTTCAAAAAGTGATCTATTAGGGATAATTTTATGCGAAAAATCGATTGCGCGCATTGAAAAATTCAGAAAAATGCTAACTTAGTCATGAAATTGTCATTTTTTCGATTTTTTTCTTCAAATTTTTTCGCCAAAAAACGACAAAATTTTTTTAAAGTCTACCCTGTTTGTATTAGATGAAACAATTTTAAAATTATAACCGTATTTGAAAAATGAGGATCTACAATAAAAAAATAAGGCAATATAAGATTGTTTTCAATACAACTTTTATGAATGTCTGCAATATAAACAATTCTAAGTCTTTTCACATGGCCCATCAATGCTTTAGGCTGCGCTCAAGAATGTCAAAAAAAAAAAACTTTGCCAAATTTTTAATAAAACCGTGCTTGTTAAAACGATTGGTCATGAAGAATAAAATTTTATTGGTTTTTTTTTGCTTCTCGATCAATAAAATTTTATGTTTCATGACCAATCGTTTCAATAAATACGATTTTATTGAAATTCAGGCAAACTTAGACTTTTTTGACATGCTTAAACGCAGAAATGAGAGAAAAAATCAAATATAACTTTTAAGTTGTCTATTAATAAAGGCCAAATACCTAGAAATCAAAAATCCAGTTCAATTTAAAAAATAAAAGCATAGACACAGGACGAAAAATTTTAAAACATAGAATATAATCCACAAAATGATAAAGCACTGATGATACTACGCATAATTATAAACGAACATATTCTGTGAACCAAAACTATTTCCTTCCATATCGGGCTCGTTTTCATCCTGCTTTATGCCACGCAGTATTTGTGCCACTTCGGATTTGAACGAGTTCAGGTTCATCGTGAAGTCGTCTTTGTTTCTCGACGAGATGGAATTCTTCACGCCCGCCGTCAACGAATTGAAAGCCTAAATTTTTTTCAGTTATAATCACGAAAACAATTATATATAGTTTCAGCCCCACCTATAAAAGAGCTGGACCCAAAATTCAAAGTCCGAATTTAGCAAGTCCCGTCCGATCTGACAAATTAAACAACGTTGGGCCAATCCTAGGTTCAACCCCATCCGTTGTTTCCTTGTGTCCAAATTCGTTAAAAATTTTTGCATATGGGTATTTTTATGCGAGAAACACGTTGGTAAAATTTTTTTCAAAAAACCTTATAAAAGATTGATATGTAAGTCGCCTGAAAAAATAGATATTTGATTTTTTCATGCTTCAAAAATGCGCGCAAGTGATTTCTCGCATAAAATTACCGCAGAAAACCACCAAAAAGAATAAAAAATGTCATGGGAAATCTGTTAATTGTTCCTCAAAGATGAGCTGCAGTCGTACCTTAACACACCATACTACCCCACGAGGCCCCTCGGATTTACTTTACACTCATAGGCAATCTCAAAAACAAACCTCATCCAGTGCCTTATGCATCTCAGCCGATTGCCTTGCTATAAACTGCTGTTTCCACAGCCCGAAATATTCGTAGTAGATAAACAAAAGCCCCATTAGAACACGACCAATTGAATAGTTCGAAATCACATCGCCGAACAAGACCATATTCATAATCGTATCAATAAACTAAAAATAAACTCTATTTATTTCTCTAAATGTATATGCAATAACCTGGCACATCAATTGTGATTTAGATTCTTCCACATACAAAACTTGATAGATAACTTCACCTTCGGGCTCGTGGAATGGTGGTGGTGGAACGTTCTGAGATCGAGATATGCGCAGGTACAAATAATCCAATAGCGATTCAACAATCGCGCTACTTGCAGTTACAGTGGAGCAATCTAAAAACTGGGAAATTTCATAAAAAAAGATAAACTTTTTATCAACCTAAAGATATGATTCCATCATGACAAGTGTACAGGATGGAGCGTAGAATATTCGGATCGATTTTGCTGACGTATGAAATGTTGTCCTTCATTACGGCTTGTAATAAGTAGAGAATGTTTTGGCTGATTTTGGGATAATGCTGAAAAATGGGCGTTACTTTTTGATAGTGAGATAATCGGTCCATAAAAAGAGGAAGCTTATAAACAGCTCTGGGGTTACTCGAAACGATTCTTGGCAATAGATGTACAGTCAACTCTCAATATAACACCTCTTAGTGGAAGGTGTTATATTAAATGATATCTGTCGTGTCGTAGACAGTCTTCTTCCAATAGTATAAGCATTGATATTCTGTTTCAGATGCATGAATCGCAACTTCACGTTGGCGCTAAACGTCTAGTCAGTCTATAACTACATTGATCTTCTGTTTCGGAAGCACGATATCTTTCATATCGTATACGGTCTTTTTGAGGTGTTATATCAAGAGTTGACTGTAGCACAAAATTTTAATATTTAACTAACGATGAAAATCGGTTTCGAATTATCCTAGAGCCTTATAAACTTGCCCTTGCGTTCAATTAATGCTCTCTCTAGCCTATCTACCAACTTACCATAAATTGTGGGTGCTCATTCTTCAAAACCTGAAAAAATGCAATATACATTTTTAACCATATAATAACCTACCATAAACATTCGGAAAATCACATCCAATGCATTTTTCAGACAATTATCTCCATATAACCAAAAAACACCAAATGGGAGATAGGTTCCGGATAAGACATTTCGAAGGACTCCAAAACAGATTCCATAGTTTTTCAAACGAAGTTTATACAAATCATTGCTATTCTCCGGCACTTGTGGTAGAGCCAAAAAACGTTCGCCTAAATAATTTTATCAATTTGCAAAAAAATATACAGAAAAAGAAGATTACCATAAGCGCACAAAATCTTCGAAATTTCTCTGAAAAGTACAACAGAAGTACACGATTTCATCTCAAATGCCATACGGGATTGTCGATTTTGAGCCAGCTCTGACATGAGCTTTAAAATTGGTTTTGTTACTTCGACACTTGAATACCATAGTTCAATCGAGCGTAGTAACAAGCCAAAAACATCAGGCATTCTAAAAATATACAGATGTTAGAAAATCTTGTCTTTCCCAACCTAAAAAAATTTAAAGTTTTCCCTTGGTCCCCCTTTATGTTTTAGTCCAAAAAAATTTTTTCGATCAAAAATTGGCCATTTTTTCAACAAAAATTGCAATTTTCTGACCATATTCATCTTAAAAACAAGCATTTTTCAATCAAATTTTTCGCTTGCGGAACTGTTTTTTGTTAAAAGATCGAAAAATTTTTCCCAAAAAAACTTCCCCCCCCCAAATTTGGACCAAAATTACGACGCTGGAAGTAAACTTAAATAAAGCCACACAAGACCAACTTACAGCCAATTCAAAAGCAACGCAAAAATACTATTCTTTGTACACGACATCGCTAGCCCGGTTATATCATGCGCTAGTCCAATTACAGCTAACTTCAGTTGGTCCGGATTCACTGCCAATAGATTATCGAATGCACCGGAAATTTCATTGAAATTATCTAAAATCAACAAAAATATCCAAATCCACAAGAAATTATTACTGGTAAGAGGTGCTAGAAATTCATGAAACTTCGAAAGGTCCTCATCCAATTCAATAGCCATTAAACGCATTAACGCCTCATAAAATACGGTTCTAGCTTTCATTAGCTTCAAATTTGGTGTCGGTGCAAGGAAGACAAAGTGTTGACTCTGAAACAAAATTTGCTAATTTTCCACGGCCGTATCCAGGATTTCCAAAATCAGTGTAGCTTGAAGATTTTTAAAATGAAACATGCGTATTCGGATAGCCCATTTATGAATTTGAATACGATTTTTAGTCAAAAAATTTTTTGATCTCACCCCTTGGCTGTAGGATCAAAAGCTAAAAAATCGATTTTCGATTTTCCAAAAAATCAAAAAAAAATTTAGATTTTTCAAAAAATTGACTTTGTCGATTTTTAAGCTTTTTGATCCTCTTTTTGACATGTTTGAACGCAGCCTTACAGTGTGATTTCTTAAAAGCAATTGCATATCGTCAATAGCCAGTAGCCGACGCGATGCAATCAGTCCAACAGTGAGATCATTCAACAGTTTTAGAGAACCATGGCAAATTTCCTCATTTCCACACCAAAATTTCAAATTCGTAATACTAAATTTAAAAAAAAATTTAGTTAACAAAAAAATAAAATCTATCTAGAACTTACATTTTGCGAGCAAACACAGCCAACAGTTGGCTACCATTGTTTATTCCAATAAGTTCTTTGAATTTTTCAAATATTTTTCCATCCTTGGCTTCGGATAAGTACATTTTTCGCATATGGTCCAAGAAGAAGATAAAAGCTAACTCTAAGTGGACTGCGTCTGAGTCTTGAATTCCATGAGTTAGATTAGCATCATTGAACTTCATTAATTCCAAGACCCTACAAATCAGTGACGTAATTAGGATTTCGAAAATCTGCATTAAAATTTTTTATTTGAAACATATTCGGATAGCCATGTATGAGTTTAAGCTCAATTTTTTTACCTCATCCTTGCCTGTAGGGTCAAAAAATTACTAAAGTGACAGTAAATTTTCCTAAAAACTAAAAAGGATTCCTCATAAAAAGTGATTTTTTTTTCGCTTTTTTAAACATAGCCTCAACCACCCATAACGAGTGTGAAGTACACCTACCTCGAAGCTAGCTCTCCATCCATTAATTCATGCTCCGAAACATACATGCTCGCCGTTTTGCCTTCAATAGCCGCTCCAATCATCGACACCAACCAAATCAAACGCTTTTGCGCCACTTTTACATCCTTAAAAAATTTTCCATTTTTCAACAAAAAACGCCCCCAAATTTGACATTTTTAAACCAAAAGTTCTTCATTTTCGGAGCATTTTCAGCATATAAAAAAATATAAAAATTCGTTTTTCACCAAAATTGTCCAAATCTTTCCATTTTCCAACAAAAGCCCCCAAATTTGACATTTTTTCACCAAAAGATTTCATTTTTTGAGGATTTTCAGCATTTTGAACAACATTTTTCAACAAAAAAAAATTCGCACAACAAACCTCTGCTCCAACACCAGGCGTTGAAATCATCTGCATATTGTTAACAAATTCCTTTGTCAATTGTTGGAATGTCTCCGCGTATTGTATGCGGCAAATGAGGGAGAAATATTCCATCACTTGTTTTATGGAATGTGACTCATCCAGTGGGTCATCAATACCTTCTCGTACAACAGCGTAGCAAATCGACATACGTGATTGAATAAATGCCGTGGTGACTTTGGGAAAGCTCGTGATAATCATTTCAGTTTTATCGGCACTCGAAGTTCGTACAGCCGACGCCATGCGATTCCAAAAATTCATCAGGTAATACACACTGTTTTGGCCAAAAGCTTCGGCTACCTAAAATCAAAGATTTCAATTATAGGCACTTATTCGGAATGTTGATTCTCCCCCGCCGTGGAGAATCAATTTCACTAAAACTCGACCAGGATGAGCTCGGAGTAGCCCAAATCGCTCGGAATCGTGTTTTTCACACCCACAAAACCCCTAGAACTCAAAATCAGCTGAATTTAGTGTTCCCGACAGGATTTTCATGTTTGACCCCATTGTATACGAATATTGGGGTCAAAAATAAAAATCCTATCAGGAGCACTAAATTCATCCAATTTTTGAGTTCTAATAGATTTTTTTGAGTGAAAAACATGATTCCGAGCAATTTGAGCCACCCCGAGCTCATCCTGGTTTTAGTAAAATTCATTCTCCGCAGGGGGGCATTCTAAGTGCCCAATTATATTAGAAACATACTTCAAATCCTTTTAGCGTAAAATCAGTTATCAAGGACACAACTTCGGTAAATTCACGAATATTGACCAATTCGAGTAGCTGGAAGTTGCTTTTAATACGGGAAATTAAGCGGCAGAATTCATGAAAATTGTCCTAAAACATGAATAGAAGCAATAGTAGCATATTCAAACAAAATTTCAAAAACGGAATTTGGGCTATTGTTTCATGTTTTTTCGACCCAATTTTTTTCAAAAATGACCCTATTAGGGCTAATTTTATGCGGTGAATCGATTTCCAGCGCTTCCTGCTCCTGATTCAGTGAATCGGTTCAATTTTAGGAACTTTTTTTTGAGAAAAACGTGTGTAATAAAGCAATGACGAAATTTTTGCTATAATACATCAATTTTTCTAATATTTCGGGTCGAAAAAAACATAAAAAATCGCCCAAATTCAGGTTTTTGGATACACCCTGTATATGAATACTCACCGATTCTTCCAATTTTCTAGGATATTGTAGAACCATCCGAATTCCAACCAACAGTTCGGTTAAGAACTTCTTGCGATCAACTGCGTCGAATAAAGTACGGCGAATAGCGGAAAGCAAAATCAAGTTCCTTAGGATAAGAGCAACTGTTTTTATTGGCACTTTGTCGTAGAGTTCGAAAAAAAGTTTCACTGGATTTCGCTCAATCAAGCCTAAAATAATTCAATTTTCCATTATATTTCTTATAAATTTGACAAAATTTCGCATCTCCAAAATCACACTGAAAATCAGATTCTGCCAGATTTGACATCTCCAAATCAACACTTTTCTGAAAAATCAGCAGATTTGGCACCCCTGCCTAGAACCTTTGACTCCTTTAATCATTTTTGATAACCATACATGATTACAAATAACGATACTACTCACGTGAACGCCAATTAGCTGGAAGTTGAATATTGTAATTCTCGTCAATAGTCTCATCGATAAACGAGCCAACAAAATCGAATGACATGCAAGATAAGGCCAGACTAAGACATGATTCTATATACATAATCTAAATCAACAAGTTATACAAAAACGAAGAGCACCATAAAAGCTTACTCTTAAATCATTAAACTCCTTTGAAGCATTCACTCTTAACTGATCGATCGTCAACATGTAGATATCACAAAGATAGCGGTCTCTGAAGCTAATTGCAATTCGCCGCTGTTTGCCAACACCTTCAAGGCCCGTCATCTATATAAATTAGGGTTCACATTTTTAAAACTTAAGCTTACCAATAACATGTCGTCTATAAATGCCATCAATAGTTTCATTCCAATAATACTGCGCTCATTTTCTTCCTTAAAATTTTTGGTATAGTACAGGGGACGCACTTGAAAATTTTTTCAAGTAAACATATATGGGCTATTTTTGGTGTAAAATCCAAAAATCGCTTTTTAAATATAAATTAAGAAAACCTTCTAGCAACTTGAAATAAATCATGTGTACAATACATGTACGATCACATTTTTTGACTAAATTCGATTTTTTTTACGGCATCTTTAGGGTGAACTTAGTCAATTGAACCTCTGAAATCCTAACGCTCCTCCCTTGCAAACAAACCTTGAGCAATTCCATAATTTTCTCAACTGGTTCTTGAAATGGAAATGAATCATCAACACCGTCAAGCCAGGAAATCTTAGTTAATCTGCCATATAATTGGCATATAGAATTGATTGCAAAATTCGGCAAACTACCAAAGCGATCCAGCACATATTTTAGAAGATATTGAACTAAAATCATAAAGGCAAAAATAATTTTAAATTTGTTTAACTCACGTAATTGAGATCTCTGTTCGTTACTTAAGCCAACCTTTCTTGATGCCACTTTAAGAAGAACATTACAAGCGGTCATTGGACTATAAGGAATCTAAATTTTCATGGCATAGAACAAAACTTGAAATGATAAATCATTTTCATTGGTTTCAAACTTCGGGGGCCCGTTTCGGGGACCATGGGCATTATAGCCATATCTTTCACTTACAATTCCTTGCTCAAATAGCAAAAGACATTTTTCAAGACAATCAGGAGATTCTATCAATTCATTAAAAGCTTCCTCCGCTCTTCGTCGTATTGTGGGATCAGTTGCTTCAAATAACTGGCGACATATTTCATTGAGAATCTAAAAAGTTTCAGTTATTTACATTGAGTCGCACACAAGCCTTATACCCTTTCGGGGCTATGACATAAAAAAATGTGAAATTTTTTTCCGAAAAATGACCTCTTTAGCGTAATTTTTAATGAGAAATTCAGAAAACGCACTCCCGAAGCGTAAAAACACTTCCTTGACATTGTTTCGAGCAAACTTTAATAGTATAAACTGTGATACTTGCTCAAAATGTGACCCAAAAAAGTCATCAATGGTTGTCATCTTGTTTTTTGTAGTTGTTCAACGGTATTTGCTGCTTTGTTTTTAGGTTTTTATACTTTCTTTTGTACATGTTTGTACAGTAGAAACACAGATGATCATTTCTCTTATGTTATCAGAAAACAAACAAGAATCGCATGTTATATCATTTTCAAGTTATATGAACTTTGCTCGAAACAGTGTCAGGGAAGTAATTTTACGCTTCGAAGTGCGTTTTTTGGATTCACCGTTAAAAATTGACGCTGGCACATTTGCGAATTTTACATTTCCGGACATTAAATTTGCGGATATTACATTTGCGGATGTACATTTGCGGATTTTATATTTGCGGATATCACTTTTGCGGATATTACATTTTCGGACTGAAAATAAATATTTTGAAATTTGCTACCCCTGAAATTTTTTCTAGCTAAGTACTGATCGTAATAATATTTTGTAAAATTTAAAAACTTAGAAAATTATTGGTTTAAAAAAATTTATTTCCCGTCCGCAAATGTAATATCCGCAAACGTAAAATCCGCAAATGTATATCCGCAAATGTACATCCGCAAATGTGCCAGCGCCTAAAAATTACGCTCATTTCTGAAAAATTTTTTCCAGCCCCGATCCCTCCCTCCCCCATGAAACAACAGTGCAGAGGTTCTATATATCTCTATGCAACTTACATTTATATCCGCCATTCCCTGTTTTAAAACTTTTAACACAGTTCTTCAGTTGTCTAAAAATTTAGAGATCATAAATTACAATGTATAATCTTCACAAATACAACAAACGTCATGCCACAAAAAAAGATAACAAAATACTTTGAGATGAAAATGCGGTGCTATGAAAAATAATATTGGAATCTGTTCAGCGCTCTTTTCAAGTTCCGATCAAGTACATTTTAAGTCGCCTTAAGGAAACTTGAGTACATAAGAAGAATGCCTCCTATCTTATAACCGATAAATCAGTTTTTTATATCGCAAGGTTCAATAAGCAAATACAGGGTGTATAAAAAAAACTGGAATTTGGGCGGTTTTTTTCATGTTCTCGACCATTTTTTCAAAAATCCTAAAAATGACCCATATAGGGGTAATTTTATTCGGGAAATCGATTGCGCACATTCCCGAAGCTTGAAAATGCTTTCCAGATCTTGATTCAGGAAATTAAGTGTGTATATAAAAGCTAAAAATACAAATTTACACGCTTCCTGAATCAGAATCTCGGAAAGCATTTTCAAGCTACGGGAATGCGAGCAATCGATTTCCCGAATAAAATTACCCCTATATGGGTTATTTTTAGGATTTTTGAAAAAAAATTTTATGCTTATTTTTAAGCTGAAAACACTCAGAAAATCAAAATTTTTGGTGAAAAAAATGAAATTTTTGGGATATTTTTAGTGAAAATTTGGTCATTTTTGGTGAAAAACATGTCAAAATTGGAACTTTTTTTGTTGAAAATTGGGAAATTTAGGACAATTTTGGTGAAATACCTGAGCTAAGCATAAAGCAAGCGAAATTTTTTGTTGAAAAATGCTTGTTTTTAAGCTGAAAACACTCAGAAAATCGAATTTTGTGAAAAATGAAATTTTTGCGACTAGGCTTTTAAAGGGCCGGCCTGGGCTGTATGTATAAAACCAAAAAAAACTCATAAGATATTTTGTGAAAGACTGCTCACGTCCGGAAATTCTCATTTCCGGACGGCTAACGTCCGGAAATCGTCGTGAAATGCATTTCACGACTGATAACGAACACCCTTAGGCGAGGACTTTTGCCCCCCCCCCGTAAAAAAAGAATTGAGTAAAATGCTTATTTCTATAAAAAGTTTAAAGAATTTTTTGCATTTTTGACCCCCAAAATGATTTTTCCAATGAAAATGATGTTCTACAAAGTTGTTCCTCATAAAATTTGGCGTTGAAATGACCCATAGATGACGATTTTTTGATATCAAGAAAAGCTATGATGATTTTACGAAAGTTTCGTAGGCTTCGTTCTCGTTGATTCGACCCTTTCCAGTGGTCAAAATCAAAAAATTCCTTCGGATTCGAGTTCCCCACGCCGAAAACCCCCCGAGTACAAAAAACAGCCAATTTGGATCTATTTTTTCGTTTGGTTGACGAATTTTTAAATTCGACCTCGTAGAATGTTTTCCTATTTTTGCTTCCAGTAAAAATTTTTTTCTATGCCTAAAAATTGACTTTAAAAATTTTTACATAACTCGATTTTTTGTGATCTCGGTCATTTTGTTGACATTTTCGATGGGTTAACCACATTTTCTGGCACTAGGCCCCTCGTTATGGTTACGGGCGCTCGTTACCGAGTACACTCATCACGGCCACTCGTTACAGAAACGCTCAAAATTCAATTTTTTCATACACATGATTTCCCCCTCCCCCATTTTTGAAATCCTGGCACGCCCCTGACAGGTTGTAACAAGCGATTTCTGTAACGAGAGGCCGTAACGAATGGTCGTGAATTATCGTCGTAAAGAGGGGCCTAGTACCCATTTTCTTGAAGAATCGACTATGGAAACTCCAAATCTGAACGTTTTTTGGGTTTTAATAGAGTTTGACTGTATCTAAAAAAGTTTCGAAATATCAACCTTTCTTTTTTTTAACTCTATAATCGTTTCGAAATATCAAGTTTCATAACATCAACTGACCGTGATGGCACCTTTTCACCCCTGGTCCGGTCAGGCCACTGCCTGACTGGCCAGGGGGCGAACTGGCCCAAGTTTTTGAAAATTTTTAATTTTTGATGAATTGAAATTTCCCCGACGCCGGAAATTTTTAAGGTCGCGGCCCGGGACGCCAGTTAAAAAGCCTAGTGGCGACCATAATCGATTGAGTGCAAGAAAATTTTTGTTTGAAATTCATGTGCCTTCTTTTTAAGGCTAGGCACACAAAATGTTTTTGATATGATAAATCAATACATTGTACGTAAAAATTGGTAATTTCTTGAAAAATGCATTTTTTACAGTCAAACCCTTTAATATGTTTAATATGATTGCTGAATTTTTTACATGTAATCGCAATGAAAAAAAATTTCTAACCACGGAATATATTTTTTCGCAGGCAAAATCAAATCGACTCAGGTGGGATTCGAACCCAAGATCCTTAGACTCGTATCTTGGAGCACTACCGCTGAGCCAAGCTCACGATAAAAATGGGATTTTTAATTTTGCTTATAATTTAACAATGAATTTTTTCTTTTTATAAATAACAACTTTTTTTCAAAAAAATTTTTTTTTAATTTTTCTCACAAGGAACCATCTCCAACTGTCAGGACATATGTCAACATGAATTTGATGTTAAAGAGCATCAAAAAACTAATAAATTCCTTTTCTGTTATCAATGACAATTCATATTGAAATTAAAATAAAAAAAGTTGAATTCTCAGTAAAGATCTTATTATGCAATTTCAAAAAGATCTGATTGTTGCTATTAGTTCAAAAACGCTTTAATTTCGAAACGAAAGTGCTAAAATTCGAATATTT
>JAQGCP010001297.1:0-12775 GCA_034699885.1 Acrobeloides thornei | reverse complement strand
CTCATTTATTTCCTAGATTCGGGCCTGTTTTATTCAGTGGTATAATTAAAAAGTTAGTTTAAAAATAATTAAATGTTAGTTTTTAAAAATTTGACTGGGTACAATTTTTTAACAACAGGTCAACAAGCCATCATTTCCTCATTTAAAATCTATACAACTTACTAGAAACAATAAAATAATAAAGGATTTTTGGGCTTTATGCAAATATAAATTCATGGCTGTATACAATAAATAACCAAGCACCTCCTAAAGTGCAGCTAACTGCACAATAAGTGAGTGGATCAGATCCAACAAATTACAGAAACGATGAAGAAGTTTACGGCGGCTTGTTGTTGTTTGAGTGTGATTCCGCTGTCGTTCGTGGATGAGAAATTTCTCGATGGCTGTTGTCCACAAGATGACAAAACCCAGTGATGGAGGCGGTCAGTGGTCATAAACAAAAACCGCGCTCTTTTTCAACTACTTTCTCTTTTATATTCTCGAGACAACAGTCACATACTATCAAGCCGCTAGTCTCTAACAGTTCGCGGACACGGTGTGTGAAAGCTATTGAGCATATTGTTAACCAGTGGAAAAAATCTGGGGCTGTTTGATGCTTATGATGATAGACATTTTTAGACATTAGCGGCAGGTAGCTCTCGCGCGATAATCTTTCTCCAACTGTTTTAATGCATGTTTACTTTGGTTTTATTTGTCGTAGAGGACAATGGGGACATAAGCACATCTCCATTCCTGGGCATAATGAAGAGGAACTTGTTTTCATAAGTGGTTCCATGGACATTTTAAGTCATCCGATCTGAGTTTCAAAAAGAATTGATCTATATTTACAAATTTTAAGTATTCATGATACAGACAAAGACATTGCCTGTTTGTTAATGAACTAAATTTGCAAATGGACAAATTAACATAAGGAGTGTGCATTAAATAAACAGACATCTATATTTTTAGTAAGTATCGCCTATTTCTCATTTTTCTACATCATATCAATATAGAGTACCGCGACTAACGAGCTCACGGTTTCTCCGAGAGTGACTCCGGGCATTTTACTTTAGAGTAAAATAAAAAACACAAAAAAGTGAAAAAAATTTTGTATCCGATTTCGATGATTTTAGTGTCAATCGTCTTCTCTCATCGTTCCCTACAACTTTTGTTTTAGCGTCGACGATTTAAATCAAGCACTTCCGAGATCATCCGACCGACAGACAGACATTACACGTTTAATGTAGATAAATGCCATCATGATTGATTCATGAGATCGACATAAAAGTTGCCGCACTATTTTCATTAGCAACAAGAATGACCGAAGGATGGGTTTTATCGATGTCGATCCAAGTCGGAAAAATGTCAATTTTTCCTAATGGCTCCCTTATGTTTTTTCATTTTTTTCCTTTTTGTCATACTATGCCCCCTCTCCCACGTCAAGAGAAATCCTGTCTACGACACTACCTGGTCAAAATAATAAATTCTTTGAGATTCGAGTTTCTCATATCGAAAAAACCTGTTTAAAAATTCAGATGATTTGGAAAATTTGTTTGAAAATTATAGTTTTTCCGATTATCCCTCTTTCTGGCTACACTATCATGCCTATAAGTATTGCTTGACTGGTACTATACATGGACAAAGGGGTGTGCTGCTAACCGACAAATTTAAGAAGTGGTTAAAAACACTAAGGCATAATCTTCGACACGATAGCGTTGTAAAGATTTGACATGTTTTCCTTTTGCAATATGATGTAATGGTGAACTGAATCTATCATAGGTTGCCGAACACCCTTCTTCATCATCTTCAAATATCTCTGATAGTTTTTCCCATTATCCCCCCCCCAACATAAAGTTTTTGGCTACACTATCATGCCTATAAGTATTGCTTGACCGGTACTATACATGGACAAAGGGGTGTGCTGCTAACCGACAAATTTAAGAAGTGGTCAAAAACATTCTCATTATAATTTTTCAAAATTTCAATATAACTTAAAAAGAAGTATGATAAAGATGGCCTGAACTTATGAAATACATTTCTTAAGAAGGGGTGGGGGTTAAATATGGGTTAAATATCCTTTTCTATAGAGCTCAGTTGGGTAAAATAAGATGCGGTCCAGAAACATGAGTATCTTATGATTTTTTCGTCAATTTCGGCTTTCTATGGAGGGGATGTGCTAATCCCACCCTTGCCCACGTATGACCGGTACTAATTTTGTTCGAGTTAAGGGATTAATACACTAAAAATAGCCCATCACCGGTGTAAGCTTGAATAAAGCTATGTATTTTTTCAAGCCGATTATAACTCGCTAGTCCGATGATTGTATTTAGTCAATCGGTTTGTTATTTGAATCATGCAATGGTTTGTTGGACAGCGCTTTTTTCGATGTTTGTTTTCTCAGTCGTGTTGACAATGACAGTTCATCGAAAAACTTCATGATTTCGGCTAGAATTTTTTATTTTGTGGATTGTTAGTCTAATCAAATAATTTTATTTTGCTTAATAATAAACCCCATAATTTGACTGACAAAATATGTATAGGATAAACATGATTATAAAAAATATAATACAACCAACATGAGTACATCAGATCGTTGTGGTTGAAAGTCGACTCAAGAACTATTTAAATTTTAATCTGATTAAACCAGGAAAGTTTTGGGCCGACTTGATGAAAAAATAATATAAATACCCGTCATATAAAAATTAAAATAGCATAGAGACATAGACAGAAGAAGCATAGAAAGAAACCCTGATATTTAGGCAAAAATGGATTCGCTTTGAATTGTAAAGAATGTTAAATATAAAATCTTTGATTTGACATAGTGAGAAAATAGACACAGCTTACTAAATACATTAAAGCATAAGAAAAATCACTTTTGATTGTTCAATACTGATATTTTGGCTTGCCTCAATTTTTTAAAGGCTTTTATACTTTTCAATATGAAAAAAGATGGTAGCAAAAGAATTTTTTCTCTTTGCGAAAAAATGACAAGCCAAAATTATTGCTAATAAAAATGGCCATAATACAGGGTGTTCCAGCTAACAGCTAACAAAGGAACCCCGCATCTTGTTTTTTTAACAGAGAATTGGACAATAAATCCAATTCATTAGTTAGCACATATGCATAAATAACTAAAAACTGGAGTATAGGTCCTGAAACTCAAGAACCATATCCTACCCTACCCCCACCTAGTCAGAGAAGCATTTTCACGTCTCGGGTATATGTGTAATCGACTCCCCGCCTAAAATTACCTATAGAATTACGGAATTATGCAGTTTGAGTAATTTCTGGCGAGATATTTGAGTGTAAAGAAAATAGGACGCTTTTTCTTATAGTTTCATACAGGGTTTTCCACAAAAAGGGCACTTTTTGCAATCTTAATCGATTTTTTAAAAATTTTCAAGTTTTTAAACTTTCACCAAAATAACCCTATAGGGATTTTTTATGCGAGAAATCGATTGCGCATTGCCGGGCCTTGAAAGCGCTTCTCTTGCTCTGTATTAGCCTATTTTCGCTTCAATACACGCATCTTTTCCCTGAATTAGGCTCAGGAAATGGTGTTTACACTTAGCTGGAACATCCTGTATATGTATAAGGTGTTGTACTTTCAAAAGGTAAATAAACTATTACAAGCAAAAAAAATCGAGATTTTTGGGTGAATCGAATTTTTAAACTCTAATAAAGCTTTGGAAAAGCATGAGGACATGTTACATATTTAACACCCCTTGACTTCCCATTATACTCTGGGCTCTACTTAGAACAGAAGCTGCATCAATATCCGTTAATGTCCATCCGCCTTGACCATTCAAATGAAGTTCTAGGTCATGGAATTGTTTCAATGAATATCTATGCCCAACGGAAACATAGCTAATGTTTTCCTGAAAAATAAATTAGTAAAAAATTGAAACCGAAGCATAAGCTTACGTCTTGAAGAACTTTATACAAATACATCTCCATTTCAAAGCCGATCGCACTAGTTGCTTCATCTAAGAAGGCTATTCTTGGCCTATGATAAAGAATTCGTCCAATAGAAAGTCGTTGTAGTTCACCCGGAGATAAAGATTCATTCCTAAAAGTTGCTTTTACTAACAAATTTAAATATACAAATCTTAGTTTGCTTATTAGTTACAAAAAAGCTGCAGAAAGTGACACATTACATTTTTATTTCGGTCTCGGAAAAATAAAAATATCGTCATTAGCTTCTGTAGCAGAACTGACTTTTGGTATCTTCATTGACCGAATTTTTTAAAATTTGAAATTTTTTATGCTTCAAACTTACCAATCCCAATCAACAGTTGAATCAAACCCGTTACATCTTTGTAACAAATATTCCATTTTAATCCACTCCAAAATTTGGGATAATCTGTTCAAATCTAAAATTATTATTTCAATTTATGCATTCCTAAAAAATCAAACCTTTTTCTACAGGTAAAGCTTTTAATGGATATACCAGTTGCTGTCTTAATGATAATCCACCATTTGGGAAATAAGGTCGTTGTGGAAGGAATAAAAGTGACGTTGGACGAAGCTTCCAATGACGCTCAATTTTTCCCGAAACACAGTTAAATAGACCAGCCATAACTCGTAGAATCGAGGTTTTACCCGTTGAGCTATCGCCCGTTATTAAAAGATTCCTGCCTTGGACAACTTGTATTGAGAGATCTAAAGAAATTTTTTATTTCAAGATAGTATAAAAATGATGGATTACTTTGAACTAATGCATTATTTGGTTCTTCTAGGAAGCCAATAGTGGCCGAATCCATGGTAATTGCAATCCCATCATCTTGCCAATCTCCATCTTCTCTACTTCTGCTATCACCACCAGTTGTACCTGTGGTGCCACCGAGTAAGTATTCCGCTTCTTCTTCATCAGATTCTGTTTGTAATATACCACTAACTTGGCGACCATGAAGTTCTTCGAGCTAAAATTTGTTATGTAATCATAAAGAGTCATCCAAGATTATTACATCCCAGGCTATTGATCTCATACAAGGCGTACCAAAATTCCGAAAAAGTGTAGGCAAGGGTCAAAATTTTTTTAAAAAGTCGCCAATCGTTCCAGCTCGCCAAGCGCTTCTAAGCTAGTACCATATCAGTCGAGTGGTGGCATTTAAAAAAGTTTTGACCCTTGATTACACCTTTTTAGAATTTTGGTACACCATGCATATAGTCAAATTTCTAATTTTTTATCAGAGCGTCTAATATCGACCATGAGTGCGTTCCAGAAACGTACTGTACAATAATCCATACTATACAGTATGATCTATATATTATAGTACGTTTCTGGAACGCACTCCATATACAATTTTTTCCTAGTATTATTTTCTTGCTATATCTTTTTGATCTTTTATTAAAATTCACCCTTCTGATTCTTCCATCTTCAATAGTATCATCTTTATTACCGCATCCAAGACTATTACATCCCAGACTATTACTTTTCTTAGGATCTTCTCCTGATGCTAATATCACTACAGAACTTGGTACAGTCGAAGGTGGGCGTTCAGTTTCCAATCGGTCTTGATGAAGCCTATTGAGCTCTTCATAAAGTTCTATCACACTAAAAATTATCTCATAAATTTAAAAGGTTTCTTTTTGAGCATACCGATGTGTAGTACCAGCCATGTCACCAACAGTTTCTGACAATGAGATAAGCTTCGTAAAACTATGAATCAAGTACAAATAATAAAAAGCATTTTCGCTAATAACACCATTTAGATCAGAACCATGCAAGTCATCGTAGTTATGTTGAATAAAAATCGAGATTGCCAAGATTATGTAACTAAGGATGCCACCAAAATAGTCAAAACAATTTGTTGCGACTAAAATTAAAAATAATTTTAAAAATTTAATGCAAAAGGTGCCCCAAAAAGGGCAATTTTGCGATTTTTGAGCGATTTTTTCAAGTTTTTAAATTTTCACCAGAATAACCCTATAGGGGTTTTTTCTATACGAGGAATTGATTGCTTATACATTGAACCTTGCAAACCCTTCCTCAACCTTGTATTAGGGAGCGGCACCTGTTCTGTTTTACAGATTGTGCGATACTTTTCTTCTGTTTTACAAGACGGTGAAAACATAACGAAAAATAGAACAAGTGTCGTACCCTTAGAAAATTTTCGCTTCAATATACGTATCTCTTCCTTGAATCAGAGTCAGGGAAGATTTTTAAAGGTTTTGCAATGAGCGCAATCTATTCCTCGAATAGAAAAACCCCCTTTAGGGTTATTTTAATGAAGAACGCTTGAAAACTAAAATTGCAAAATTGCCCTTTTTTGGGCATCCTATATTTATAGCTTACAGCTTAAACAAAATCTCCATTCTACTAGTTTCTTTTGCGTTTTTATTAGACTATTTAATTTTTGGTTTGTAAATACATTTTCTGTCAACCCAGACTGGTAGAAAGCTATTGATTCGGTATTTGCTCGGACTTCCATATGGCGTAAACTGAAATTTTGATAAATAATACGTATTTTTTTAAAAGAATTACCGAAAATCTCCCTCTCTCCTCTCTTGTTCTGTTACCAAAGCTACAGTTGGAGAAAGTAGCAATTTGTTGACCACAGTGGCGACAACAAAGAAAATATAGATAGTAATAGGACCAAGAAAACCAGAACTTGCATAAGTCAAGTATGTATAGTATGCAATTATAAATGGTGCTAATAATAAGGGCGCTAGCAATTCGCAAGCAAAAATACGGCAAGATTTTTCTACATCTTGTGTCATACGTTGATCACTAAAAATTGGATTTATAAAGTTTAAAAAAAGGTTAAAATTGGGCAAGATAATGGGTAATTATTAATGGTCGGAAATTTCTATTTCGAGTTCAATGTGGAGGTACCCCTTAAGTCAAAATTGAAAAATAGCGTCGTCATCATGTTCCCATGTCGAAAACTCCCCGAGTACAAACAAATTAGCGCTAGAAACGGTAAATACAGGGTGGCCCAAATGAACTTTCCCACCCAATTCTAAATGGAACTATCTTTTTTAGTCAAAAGCTTTATGCAACAATATCAAAAGCAATGAAACTAACAAAAATAAGAAATTTATTCCATAAGTAAAAATTGCTTTTGCATTTTCCAAAAAACTTACGGATTATCAAGATTATTGCTAAGAATATTTAGCCTATAAAATCCATGCCGTTTAAAATATAGTCGATGTAAGGTGAAATCACAAACTTCTCGACTTTTTAAGTATAAAATTGAAGTTGCATATTTTATTGCTGCTAGGGTCTAAAATTTTACTATTTTTCAAATTCTTTTTGAACATTAATTGCTTACAAAAGCTTTAGCTATCACAATAACCCCAGCCATGCCAATCAACTTTTTGAATGCTGCGCCTTCACGTTTCCCCAAAATTATATGAAATTCTTTTGGTAAAATACCCACATAATAAGTAGCAACTTGATCTAAAATTTATTATTTAACTAAGAAATAGTTTTAAAATTTACCTAATGCTGATATAAAAAGAACCAGAAAGGCTAATAACATCGTACTAGATCGCCATGTAGGAAATATTATCCTCATTAGGGTAGCTACTCGTTTTAATAGCAGAAAATCCATCGAAAATTTGGCCATTTTTATTGTTTATTGGCCAAAATGTGTTAAATTTACCTAAAAATGAAAAAATGAAACTTGAGCTGTCCGCCTAGTGACTAATTTGGAAAAAGGCACGAATTAAAGAAACGGAAATATTATAAAATTAATGACTCACACAGAAATTTTTGCAAAGAATACGAACGGGACAATGTTATCAAGAAAAATATAAAGCCTGTTTCAAAATTGTAATGCTCTCAAGATTTTTTTATCACTAATAAAAAAATTTGGTTTCGTCATGATTTAGCGTCAAAAAGATGATAACCAAATTTTGTAATTTAAAAAAATGAGTCTTTAAAATATATTTGGAACCATACATGGGCAAGCAGGGGGTACTGGGCCCCAAAATACGAATAGGTTACTGTCGACCAAAAAAAACGTCGACAGGCGAAAAAGTCGAAATGCGAATTCGTATACGAATTTTTTTTGAACCCTACGAATTGGAAATACGAAATCGTAGTCAAATACGAATTCGTATATATGTTTTGGACATATTTGCCGTCAAAATACAAATTGGTCCATTAATTTTCCCCCGATACGACGAATTAGGGGGGGGTACAGTATCCCCCTCCCCTTGCCCATGTATGATTTGATCCCACCAGGGTCATACAGTGGACTAAACTGTGCAAAAAGTGGGAACGCCACAAATTCCTTTATAGAAGTGATTGTTTTTATGTAAAAATAGTTATAATACCAAACGAAACAAATGCATGCTACAACTTTACTAATGCTATTTTTGGGGGTCTGAGAAGGGTACCTCCCTGAGAAAAGTTGCTATAGAGAAAAACCCTATATATTTTTTACTCCTCCCTCTGTTGAAGTTTGCACATCTGTGTATGATGAAAATTTTAGAACCCAAAGTGCAATGGTGCCAACTTTTTATTAAACTTAAATGGAGATATTTTATGCCTACTTCATAACACTAATGTCAAAGGGCTGGACTCTGAAACTCCAGTTGCCGACACAGTTACATACAGTATTCGGTCCTATTGTGCACATAAAGGTAAAGTTTTTTAGTTTTTTTCTTAAATTGTTTATAAAATTTAGAGGCCAATTTTTGCCAAGATTCTTCTTGGACATTCCATAAATTTTCCAATATTGATGTTATTAATAGCACTTTTATTTTACATACTTTATTAAACGTTAAATTAAATAGTTGTTTATCAGAGTGCCAAAATAGGTAAGAATTTGAAACCAGATTTGTGCTAAAGCCAAATTTTTTAAGTGATTCTTGTAAAAGTGTTTTATATGATAGTAATACCAAGTCATGTCGTTTTCTTTCGATCTCACTACAAAATGTACATAATCCCAAAAATTATTTTGAATATAGCAAAAATGTTGATTTGTATGAAAGTAGTTGTTTAAAAAGTGAGTTTTTATGAATCATCAATTTCTGCTATTGTTAAGTAAAAAGATTTATCCATAGTTTAAATACTGGTCTCTCTCCCCCCCCCCACCACAGGAACTCCGAAGTCAACCCTTCCCACGGCCCCAGGCCTGCTCGGCCCTGAAATGGGCCGGTCCTCTCAAAATGGGATCAGACCTCGGGGCCAGCCCTGTCTTCTAGGGCCTCAGGCGTCAGCCATGCTTCCCAAGCAGGAATCGAACGTAACCAAATGAATTTCGTAATTCGTAATAGTACGAATTCGAGAAAATTACGTAATTTTTCGTAATTCGTAATTTTTGAAATTCGTAATTAGTATTTCGTAATGGCAATTTTAGAATTTTTTATAGACATTTTCACATTTTTTCTCATTTAAAAATATGATGTTCAACAAAAGATTTTATGATTTTAAATTTTTTAGTGAAAAATTTGTGAAAAAAGGGCAAATTTTAGAAATAAAACATTTCAAAAAATTCTAAGGGTCGCCACAAGCACAGCACAAGCTATCGTACGATCGTAAAATTAAAAGGGTACGACGAAATCGCCACAAGCTGTCGACGCAGTACGATGTCATCGTACGAAATTCGTACGATAGCTTGTGGCCATTTTGTCCGTCGTACGAGTGTATTTTACACTTGTACGATGACTTCGTACGATAGCTTGTGCCGTTGCTTGTGGGGACACGATAGCTTGTGGCGACCCTCAAATCCCTCAGTGTTAAATTTAAAAAATATTATTTTAGAAACCACGTTCCAGATTTATTGAGCAAAATTTCAACTAATAATATACCCTATATAGTTTTTTGTAAAGGAGTCGGAGATATAATTGAATTTGTGCTAGAAAATCAAATGGGAAGAATACCAGAAAAGTTTCATATTGTTTCAAATATGATGATTTTTAATGAAAACGTGAGTTTACACCAGACGCTTATATAGCAAGGAATGGGTATCAAAGATGGAACGTAACCAAATGAATTTCGTAATTTGTAAAATTACGAGCTCCAAAAAGCTCGTAATTCTTCTAAAATTTGCGCTCACTAACCTGGACCCCATAACAGCTGACACGGGATGAGCCACCTTAGGGGCTACAGGGGGACCAAGGGGGATACCTAGTTTGACTTGACGATTTTGGGAGAGGGTCCTTTCAACACTTATTCCCCCGCCAATCGTTGGGAAAAAGGAAAAAATTTGTTTTCCATTTTAGGACATGTGTGTTGGCTTTTCGAGGCCCATTATTCATACCTTCAACAAAAATTTCAATGCCACTTTTCCTTTTACAAGCGAACTAGAAGGACGAAAGAATGTAATTTTGATGGGTGATAGTCTGTTCGGTAATTGTTTTCTTCTAGCTCTAATTTTCATACAATTTTAATGCGTTAGACCCACATATGGATATGGGAATGAAGAACGAAAATGTTGCATTCAAGATTGGCTTTTTGAATACTGACGTTGATACCCATCTGCATAAATATATGGATTTGTATGATCTGGTTATAGTTGATGATCAAACTATGGAAGTTCCATTAAAACTTTTTGAGTATATTCTTTCTCAAGCATGAAAATTTTCGGAGCAACACTCAAAAAAATTTTTTGAAAAAAAAGTTGTTAAAAAAATTCATGTTAAATTATAAGCAAAATTAAAAATTCGATTTTTATCGTGAGCTTGGCTCAGTGGTAGTGCTCCAAGATTCGAGTCTAAAGGTCTCGGGTTCGAATCCCATCTGAGTCGATTTGATTTTGCTTGGTATATTCCATGGTTAGACAACTTTTTTTCAAAAAAAATTATAATATTTTGATTTTTGTTGTTTATATATTATTCTATGCATAAATTATTTTTCTACGACTCAATTCAAGACGGTGTCTCAAATTCGCCTCGATCTCGTTTGAATTAATAGGAGTATTGACACGAAAACCTTGAATTTTACATTTTTTTAAATATGTTCATGTGCAATCAAATAGGAGCCAAGTTACAAAACATGCCATTAGCAGCCCAAACAGTAGCTCGAAAAATCCAAGACATCAATCAATTTGCAAGAAGGAAGAGCAGAAAGAATTGACCGATTACATGGCCAGCTTAAGTTCGAATGTTCTTGTTGAATTGAATTAGCTAAATGCGCTGTAATAAATCATCCCAGTCATAAGCATTTTTTTAGCAAGGCAAGAAGTGGTTGAATTTGTGTACATTTTTGCAACTTTTTGCTTCACTACACAGGCCTTGCCTGAATCAGAGAAGCGTTTTTTCGCTTTGAAAATATCAAATTCGGATTCCCCGCTTAGGCTTGGGCTTAAGCTTAGGCTTAGGCTTAGCCCTAGGCTTAGGCCTAAGCCTACATCCAAAGCCTAAGCTTACGATTAGGCTTGGGCTTAGGCTTAGCCCTAAACTTAGGCCTAAGCCTACATCCAAACATCCTTATCAGAGTTATTTTTTTGCTTCAAAAATGTCAAATTCGGATTCCCCGCTTAAGCTTAGGCTTGGGCTTAAACTTAAACTTGGGCTTGGGCTTAGGCTTAGCCCTAAACTTAAGCCTAAGCCTACATCCAAACATCCTTATCAGCGTTATTTTTTCGCTTCGAAAATGTCAAATTCTGATTCTTAGCATGTCTTTACCCCTAGAGGAATCATTTCCAGAATAAATTTTTAAAATTTTTTCATGTGGGTGGCATCCTTCCTATTATGTTGTAGTTCCAAAATTTCTTTGTTGTGTCGTTTTTAAGTAATCCCATTCGTTAAACTTTTAGAAAGAAAAAAGAAAAAATTTCTAAAACCAGCAGCAATCATTCATCACACTTATAGAAGACACGACAGCGTCCTCGGGGTCACCATTTTTCTAAGACGTTTATTCCATGCCGAAATTAATGGCTTCGGAGGGGTGAAAATATGCATATCTGGCATAAAGTAATGGGTCACTTTTTCGAGGCGGCTTGACCAAAAAGTTGTGAATGATAGGACAAATTTGCAGCTCCGGAATCAATAGGAAGCGGAAAGTCGCAAGCAGTGTTCGTTCCGGTTGGAGGAGGAAAACAAGTTAGAAAATGGCGTTTTGGAAAACAAGCTAGAAAACGGCGTTTTCTCCGTCCACCCAGCTTTTGTTCTCATTGATGCCATTGTCGTGCTTGATGAATATGCCAGGCGTAAAAAAGTCCTGACTGAAAAAGTTGCATTTTCATCCAATTTTGCAATTCACCAATTTTGTTCATTTTTTGGCACCTCATTTTCTCGTGGTTTCGTATTATCTGAACAAATTCTTCAGCCTTAAAATAACACTTTTTCGTGCTTGATGAATCAGGGTCAGGACAGCTTTTTTATGGTTCGGAAATATGCGCAATCAATTCCCCGCCTAGAAAAACCCCAAGACCACCAGTTTTCATGCAAAAATTCAAGTTTTGGTTCATTTTCGCTTCAATACACCCACCCTCTTCCCTGAATCAAAGAAGCATCTTCAAGGTTTGGCAATACGCATTGTCGTGCTTGATGAATATGCCAGGCGTAAAAAAGTTCTGGTTGCATTTTCATCCAATTTTGTTCATTTTTTTGGCACTTCATTTTCTCGTGGCAACAAATGATTTCGTGTTGTGTGAACAAATTCTTCAGCCTTAAAATAACTTAGCCGAAAAGAGCACGCTCACACTTTATGCCTAAAAATGAACCTATACTTGAGAATTATGCAAATTCGTGTGTGTGGCTTTTCCGAAGTTTGGCAGGAAAAGTAATAGAATTTGTGGGCCGAGCGTTCTCTTTGGTCTTTCAAAAATTCCATCATATTTATTAGGAAAAGCCAATAGCTTTTGTTAAAGTCTATTATTTGTAGAAATATTTGAGA
>JAQGCP010001296.1:0-12779 GCA_034699885.1 Acrobeloides thornei | reverse complement strand
GAAGCACCCCTCTAATTGAAGCACCCCCCATAAATTTTGTCTTAACAAGAAAATCTGTATAAGGAGGATATATTTTTTTCGTTTAAAATCTACTTTTTGCAAAGTTGTGTTATTTTTAGTTCGGATCTTAATATCTCAGTTGCAAGAATACCAACACCTTTAGCTGAAAATGGATTATCGCCTTTTCAGATTAGTTCAATGCCAGTTAAAGAAACCGAAGTTCAAATTATTTCAGTTACTGATCCAGATAATATTAATATCCGCTTATGTTCTTGGGTAAAAAATATCCACTTACATTTGATATTTTATATTTCAGGATCCAATGCCAGATTATCTTTACTCGGCACTTGCTCGTGATGCAGAAGATGAATCATCGGAGTTAGAATCGAGTGATATAAAAATAGGAAAATTGTATGCTGGATTAATTGATGGAACTTGGGAGAGGGTGCAAATTATGCGTCAAAGTAGTATAAAATCAGAAAGTTGGATAGTTTATGCAGTAGATAATGGCTTGTTTCATATTACTAATCGGACTAGTTTAAGAAAACTAGGAGAATCAACTATAGCTTTTGATAAAATGTTATTGGCAAAGTGCAAAGTAAGAACTTCTTTTTTCCTCAGGGATAATTTTTCTGCAGCTAATTTTTTCATTTAGTCGAGTATACTCTACAAAACTATATAGGTCTTGTCAAAAATTTTCGAGTTTTTCAAAAAAATTCAAAAAATTTTAATCCTCCTGTTTTTTTGCGCCTACGGCGAGAAAAGTTTTTGTTGAAAAATACTCATTTTAAGTTGAAAGCTGACCTAATCCCAAATATCTAATTAGTTTCCTCTATTATGTAGGAACAATAATGAAATGCATTTTTAGTTGAACGGGGTTAAACCGGCGAATAAAACTTTGCCAGAGGGAGTTTGGCCTAAAGAAGCGCAACTAGCCATAAAGGAATTACTACAAACAACAATAACAAGCTCTATAAAGCTTGTCCCAACTACTTCTTGGTTTTATTCTAATCAAAAAGATGTGCCTAGTGTACCTTTTGTTGTAGGACGGATGATAGTGAATGGAATAGATTTGTCAGAAAAATTAATTTCTATGTGTTTAGCTGAACAATGACTGTATTTATTTAATGTTGGAACAAAAGCATATCCATAGGGATTGTTGGGTTTCCTCTTCTTAGGCATCTAAGATCTAGAAGACATGATAAAGATTATGATTTTCTAAACTTACGATTTTACAAAAGTTAAATAATTTTGGAATTGCCCATTTATCTTCCCTCTAAGGGCCCCCTCATGATTTTTATTTTTTTTTTCATTGGGTTTCAACGAAAGAGAGCTATAGCCCCCCCCCTAACCCTCTTGGCTACGCCCATGTTTGTGACCTTTGTTATTCTACAGTGATTAAGTTATTTTTGAGCATCTAAATACTCAAGACTCCTTTTCATGCCTATATTATTCCCTTTTTTTAATATCCCAGCTGTTTTAATGTATTAAAGGACCAGTCTACTTTTAGGAGTTAATTTCATGTGAAAGGGCACAAAATTTGGAGCATTTTTTTCTTTTACAGCACTACTTGAAAATCTAACGGTGAAAAGTTATGAGCAAAATAAAATTGCGAAAAAATTTCAAACAAGTTTGAACATTGAAACGAAGAGTCTGCACCTAAAATTAATTCTTGAATTTGCCTAAAATTTAAAAATGTTTAGGTTTAATTAAAAAAAAAAAGATCGCGTTTTTTCCTAAAAATCGAGACGAATAAAATGACACTAAAATGATCCAATTTGAACATTGTTTTGTGTTATTGAAACGACAATATGAATCAGAGTTTTCGTTTCAACAACACAAAATAATGTTCAAATTGGATAATTTTGGTGTAATTTTCTTTAGCTCGGTTTTTAGAAAAAAATGCTATCTTTCTTTTTTAATTAAACCTAAACATTTTTAAAATTTTAAGCAAATTCAAACACTCATTTTAGGTGCAAGCTCGTTTCAATTTTCAAACTTGATTGAAAATTTTTTCGCAACTTTGTTTTGCTCTTTCACATAGAATCAACTCTCTAAAAGTAGACTGGTCCTTTAATTTCAAATGCTCTTTTCTCTTTTTGTATTTATGATTCATTTTGTATGGCCTTATTTTTTACATAATAAAGAAAATAGATTCATGTTGTAATGTTATTTTTTAAACTGTGGATTAATCCATGATATATTTAAAAGTTTGATTTTTTCCTATGAATGAGATTTTTTAAATTTTGTATTAAAGAAATTAAAAAAAGGGAAATGCATTATTTATACCTCAGATTCAGTATTTGCACTTGAATGAATAGACTCTTGCAGTTTGTTTGCTTTTACTGACCTATTTATGCATAAAAAGACTATTAACCGCATAACTACAAAATAGATTTTATCTGAAAAATATATTTAATGTTTTAGCTGAAGATTGTATGCGGGTAAAACCGGAGGTTTTAAGAGCAATCTTGCTCACCTCCATTGTATGGCTTTTAATCGATGTTGTTGTCTTATTTTACTTCTTGGATACTCCACCCACTCACACAAATAGGTACGTTAATTGGATTAAAATCATACATAACTAAGTGGTATAATTTTTTTCGGAAAAAGGCACGACCCTATTTTTCACTAAAAAAGCACAATCCTTTGCTTTTTCGAAAAAAGCACAACCCATACAAACAATACCAGGGTTGTGCCTGGAACATAGCGCCGGGCACAACCCTTCTTTTTCGCACGGCACAACCGTACAACCCGGTGGTAATTTATTACCACCTTTGGTCATGTATGATTAAAATGTATAATTTTTAACTTTTTTAAGGCAAAATATTATAAGAGCCGAGCGAAGGGTATCTGACGATCGACATACTGAAAGTAAAAATGTAGCAGTTCCACTGGAGAAAAAGCCTGATGCTTCAATAGATCCAGAAACAGAAAAAGAGTTAGAAAGGCTACTGAAAGGTATAATTTAAAAAACCATTTAAGTTAATAAACATTTAGGGCTAAAATTTGATATTTTTGGGCCGGGTGAAATGGGAACTGGAGTAAATATCGACAAAGAACATGAACCGGAGGCGAAAGAACTCTTCAAACAAAATCAGGTATATATCCTACTGCAAGTGAGAAAGGAAAAGAGGAAAAGGAGAAGGGGAAGGGAGAAAGGGGGAGGGAGAGAAGGGAAAAAGAGAGATGAGATGGGAGAACTGGCTCAAATAGTTCCGAAGGCGCTATTTGAGCCGGTTCGCGCGCCGGAGGTGCGTTGGTCTAGGAATAATGGTTCTAACCATCCTAGGAACTTTATATTTTATATTTTTAGTTTAATTTAATGGCTTCAAATCTTATATCAGTCAACAGAACTCTACCGGATTATCGCTCACAAAAATGTAGAGACATGGCTGCAAATTACCCTATTAAGGACCTCCCAGCTGCCTCTATTATAATCGTCTTTCATAATGAAGCCTGGAGTACATTGTTAAGAACACTTCATTCAGTAATGAACCGTAGCCCACGCCATTTAATTCATGAGATTATTTTGATTGATGATTTATCAGAACGAGGTAAAATTTTTGAATTTTATAATAAAAAATGCCTTATAGATTATTTACAAAAACCATTGGATTTGTATATAAAACGTTTTCCTATCCAAGTACGCATCGTTCATCTACCTGAACGCTCTGGATTAATTAGAGCTCGCTTGACTGGATCTGGTATGGCAACCGGAAAAGCAAGTTCAATTTCAATAACATATATATTTTTTTGATAGGTCTTGCTTTTCCTTGATGCACATGTTGAAGTGACAGAAGGATGGTTAGAACCATTATTGGAACGAGTTGCTACAGACAGAAAGCGAGTAGTGGCTCCAATAATCGATGTGATTTCAGATGATACATTTGAATATATAACAGCTTCTGATACAACATGGGGTGGATTTAATTGGCATTTAAACTTTAGGTGGTACCCGGTAAGTATGAAATTTTTTTGTTGCAAAATTGCAATTTTTCACTATAAATGACCAAAAATTCCCGATTTTATCAAAATATGCCCAAAAATTGCCATTTTTCACTAAAAAATGACCAAAAATCGTCCATTTTCATCAAAAAATTTCATAGTCCATATCTCGGAATCTACAGAGAATTTTTCAAAACGGTTTTTTGCAAGAGTTAGGGGAACGTCACAACTACATTTTGCATAAGACCGCATGTTGCGACTCATCAACTGCAAAAAGTTAGAGCGAAAAAACTCGTGTGTCCCAAATTTTCATTCTCCAGAAAAAATACAAGTCGGGTGAGCTCCGGGTTGAAAACTAGCGCGAAACGTGCGCCATTGCATGAGAACAACTTTAAAAAACCTTATAAAAAGTGACAACTTTATAAAAAGTGAAATCTGGAAACACTGTATATATTACATATCTCATTTTCAGGTTCCTAATAGGGAAATGGAACGTAGAAGTTGGGATCGATCATCTCCAATAAGGTATTTTTTATAACTCTATCAAAAAATAAACAATCCCAGAAAATTTGTTCCGGGATTTTTTAAATCAAATTTGAGTCCTCTGTTTTTAATTGATAAATTTTTAGAACACCAACTATTGCTGGTGGACTTTTTGCCATAGATAAACAATTTTTCTATGACATCGGATCATATGATGAAGGAATGCAAGTTTGGGGCGGAGAAAATTTAGAAATTTCATTTCGAGTAAAACTTGTTTAAAAATTTTATCAATATAAAGTGATTTATAGGTATGGATGTGTGGAGGAAGCTTAGAAATTCATCCGTGTTCGAGGGTCGGACATGTTTTCAGAAAACAAACACCTTATACTTTCCCAGGCGGTACAGCTCGTGTTATACATCACAACGCAGCACGAACGGCTGAAGTATGGATGGATGATTATAAACAATTCTTTTACTCTATGGTTCCTGGTATACAACAATTCTAGAAGCTTTATAAAGCTGGTAATTTTAGCTGCTAAAGAAGTCGATGCTGGTGATGTCAGTGAACGCAGAAAGCTCAGAGAAAATCTTCAATGCAAATCTTTCAAGTGGTATTTAGAGCATGTCTATCCGGAATCACCAGTTCCATCTAATTATTTGTCTATTGGACAAGTAAAATAACCTTTCGTCTATTGGACAAGTAAAAATGGAATAAAATTTTGTAGGTAGCAAATCTCAATACAAAACTTTGCATTGACACAATGGGGAGAAAAGCTGGTGAAAATGCTGGTGTTAGCATGTGCCATGGTATTGGTGGAAATCAGGTATTGTTGTGATATGAATGTACAAGGTGTTCCAATGATTCCCTACAATTTAAAAATTTCGATATCTTTTTATAAAAAAAATATTTTTTTCATACAGTCTTTTGCAAAATGATTAGAAACCGTACGGATTTCAGACATATTCAAAAAATTTTTGAAAAAATTAATTTTTTGATAAAAATTTAGGCTTGGAGTCTAACAAAAGAAGGTGAAATTCGTTCTGATGAGCTCTGTTTATCATATTCTAAATCTTTGCGTTCCGGAAATTCTGTAAAATTAGATAAATGTGCAACTGCAAATGTCAACGCAAAGCATGTGTTTGCTTATGTTCCAACGGTAACCCTTTCAAAATTTTATGTTTTAAATTGTTTATTCTAGACTAAACGAATAACTCATGTTGGAACTGGAAATTGCCTTGTTGTAAGCAGTGTTGGAAATGCATTAGAATTAAAACCATGCAACGATGATGTGAGCAACGACCTCTGGAATCTACAGAATTATCAAGATACGAATTTGCATGTAGACGAAGCATAATTTAATTTTGTTTAATTATTGGATTATGAATGATGATTATAGTTTTATAAGATTTTTCTTCTCACTTTAACTCGGTTGTGTTTTACTTACATTGTCACTTTTTTGTTTTATTCCATTTGCAGCTCTTTGGTGCCTTACTTGTCTTTATTTGTTATCATAGTCTGTTTTGTTATCTATAAAAGGGTTGGGTTTGGTTTCTTGATTACGGTTACAAATGGTTGCGGTTAACCAAATTCACGATTAGCTCAAAAACGGTTTCGATAATGCCATCGCAAAGTTATCATATGAGGATCACTTCGATTTATCATTTGTGTTTTTCGAGTTTGGTTAGTGATTCGGTTAACCGTAACCAAATCATTATAACCAATACTAATGGTTATCCATGGTTATAATGGTTACTAACGGTCTAAACGGTTACCACAATGGATACGTGATAGTAGGAAGCGGTGACACTTTAGTAGCCATTAAAAACCGTTAGGTTTCTAACGGTTAACCATTAGATTTATATGGTTTCTAACAGTTTTTAATGGTTATTAAAGTGTCACCGTGTTTTCAGCCTCCTACTATCACGTACCATTTGCTTATTGGTTAACCGACTCAACCCTGATCTATAGTTTACCATACAGCGCTTGGAAATTAAAAAATGTGCTATAATTTTTATTGATTAGCATCCTTTTTACAATTCTTATCGCACAAATGGTTATTTATTATAACAAACAAATCGGAGAAAAATGTATACTATACAAATGAAAGAAGTGCAACTTGCCAATAACCGAACGTCAAACCTTTTTATGCCATGCAAAACAGGCTATAAGACTAACATAAGTTATATATATAGTCGACCCTCGATAAGACGACACCATAGGGACCGGGCCCAAGATAACGTCTTATGAAGGGTGATGTCTTATCAAGATGCTTTTACACCGAAAATGTTCACCGGGAACGGGCTCAGGGTTTGTGTTATCGTGAATGATGTCTTATAAGGGGATCGTTTTATAGAGGATCGACAGAATAGCAAACTTAAAAAAGCTGGATGTCATAATCTTTAAGGACATATCATAAGTATAAAAAAACCTAAGTCTGTGTCCCTACGCTCGTGTCTGTAACGTCGAATTGGCGTCTGTAACATCGACGTCTGTAATGTCGGCTTCTTTAACATCGACGTCAGCGTCTGTAACGGAAACGTTTGCGACGTTTACATTAGTAACATCGGCGTAATATTGGTGCGCGAAGCGTGCGTCAGGCTAGTTTTTTTTATTAACTGGAGCATCTTCCTTTGGGATGTTTTGGCATCACTATCTATCTTTAGTTGCTATGGCATCCACACCATTTATAATTATCGATCAATTTTCTAATTTTTCTCATTTCTAATGAGACTTATTGTTAGAAATCAATTTATCTTCTATTCCAAACTTATTTTAATTTTATTTTCATAACTGTGATATTTTTTGATTCACAATTTTCTCAATAGACCAAATTTTTGTATGAAAATTCTTATTTTGGCTTTTGTGGTTTTATATGGAAGCTTCTTATTTTTGTTCATTACTTTTTACTTGGCCGAAAGACAAATTGAACCTTATTCGCTGGGGTCAGACCTTTCAACAACAACTACCACAACTACCCAAATTAGTACATACTTTACAACTACAGCCAAGGTTTTAACAACTCATGCGACAATATGAAAATGCGGCTATGCAATTTTGAGTTCTTTAGAGTAAAATTAGCCAAAATACAGAATTAAAACATTTTTTTGTTCACAAAACCTCTTACTTGAATTTACTTATTTATCATAAATGAACAAAGAGGAGCAAGAATTTGGACTAAAAAATGGGGGAGAAGACACATGAAAGGGCAAAATCTAACTTATATGAGCTAAAGTTTCGATTTATTAAAGCAAAAGATTTCTTCCGTTACAAGAAATCTTAGCGTAGCCAAATCTTCTTAAACAGTGGGAGGAGATAATTTGAGAATGATGGGGCGGTCCTTTTAAAATTTGTAAGAATAAGAAGTCAAATTTGAAATTTTTCGAATTTGATCAAAATCATAAAGGATAATTTTAAGACTTACAAACTTTTTTGTCAGAAAGGAGTGTGATTTTCCTTCCAACTTCTACATTGACCACCCTATTCACACACCTCCGCCACTCTTACTCTTCATGTGGACTTAAATAAGTTTTTTGGAAAATTTTGAATCTTTAGTTTTACTCTTTGTTCACTTATGTATATTGCTAATAATTATTGTTAATAACTAATGTAAGGGTGATTGAAAAGTTCTGTCCCAACTTTTATTTCAACGTCGTACAATTTCTAAAACTCTGATTCAAGCGATTTTCGTTTCAAGTCACCCACTTTTCATTGAATCAGAGTCAGTGAAGCATTCTCACGATTTGGCAAGGGGCGGGTGTATTGAATAAAAAAATCACCTGAATCAGAGTCAGGTAGATTTTTTCATGGTTCTAAAATGCGCAAAATCGATTTCTCACTTAAAATTACTCCCAATAGCTTTGATGAAAACGATATTTGTTTTAGAAGATTGTACGACGTTGAAATAAAAGTTGAGACAGAACTTTTCAGTCATCCTGTATTGATGTATGGTATATTGTTTTTATATTACTTTTATTAAGCAGCAATAAAATATATTTTTGAAATTTATGCTATAAATTCTGCCGAGAATTTTGTTTTCTGGAAGCTAATGGCATACCCACTTTTGGGTTAGTTAAATCTAGTTGGTGGGTGAAGATGCGCATTTTAATAGCCTATTTCAGATGGTTTTCTTTGATATCACATTAATGTGAGGGATTTATGGTGTGCGGCTCCAATGAACGTGAGGAATACTTAAAGGATCTCGTCACTTTTTATTTGATTCAGTCGATTCCATAAATTTTTATAAATGGGCATCTCCACGCATAGTTCAAAATAGAGTTTGAATAATTTCTACAATCATTCTAATATAGATTCAGTTTGTGTAAAACGCTATTTGATTGAAATTCAACTAAAGGGAGGCATGTACTCTTCATATAGATGAGAATTTCGACAAAATCATCGGAATAATTTTTACAACTGAAAATTTTTGCAGATATAATTCTTCATATTCACTTATATAATCTGATATTCAAAATAACTCATTCTGTCAGTTTCATCATCAGGTCTGTTATAGAATGCCAGGAATCAATCAATTTTGATCCGGTTTTCCTTCACGTTTATGTTTCATTCGATGATTCTGAAACCAATTTTTGAGTTGACGAGGAGTAAGCCCAGTCTTATTTATGTGTTCATTTAGTTGAGCATGATCAAGATATGACTTTATTGAAAAAGTACTTCAAGCCAAAACAATTGATCTTTAGTGTAGGATTGGCGACATATCTTATGAGGGAACAGTGCCATAACCATTTGGTCCACATGTTTTAGGGATCAGATCGCCACCTATTCGCCTTATAAATATTGTATTTTTTCGCCGTAAGATGTCTTACAGGGAAAATAATACGAGTCATCTCTGGAACATAGAACGGTGCATAAATTTTTATAAGTTAAATATTGTTCATAAATTTTAAAAATGAATTTATTTAATTGTTAACATAAAAATTTGAGCAATTGTATCCTTAATGTGCAAATTTTATTAAATTATTTTTCAATTTTTTCAATCTTTTTCTTCTTCATACGACGATTTTGAAACCAAATTTTTATTTGACGTTCTGTTAATTTCAATGATTGACTTAATTCAACACGCCTTTTCCTTGATAGATAGGGTTGTGTATGAAACTCTTTTTCAAGTTCTAATGTTTGATGTGGAGTATAGGTTTGTCTTCCACGTTTTTTTGGGCCTATAAATTTGTAAACATTCAATTAGTTGAATAGGGAAAAGCATACTCATAAAAGTGCAACAAATATGTATAATTTGGATTATTTTTTAGGATCCTTTTCTTTGTTCCTCAATCCTTTCTTGTTTTGGAGTAAATAACTCCTGGAGTACAACATTTTACACTAAAAATATTTGCATCACAATCAATTTTATAATACTTATTATATATGTCAACAAACACTTATCCAAACTCCTAAGTTGTGTAACGGGGTTATCAAGATAAAAGCAATAAATTTAATAATTTGTATATGATTTTTTTGAAAATGACTTTCAAAAATTGTATTTCAAATAAAAAATCTTACGGATTATTTTTCATTCTCAAAATAAGGGCTTACAAGAAACCATCTCTAGCTGATAGGTCAAAGCCTATATCAAAATGACTTTTTAAACATTAAAATGTTAAAGAGTACCAAAAAATATATTGAAAAACGTGAAAATTTTTTCTCCGTGAGACATCTCTGTAGGCCTGGAACACAAAATGTGTCATTTTGGGCCATTTTTGGGCCTGAAAGATAGCCTTATAACTTTGTCCATCAGTGGTTGAAAATCGAATTTTCATAACCTATGCTAAAAACGATCAGAAAGTGTTTTCTGACCTCTTTAACATAAAATTCATTTGATATAGGTCTTGAGCTATAACTTCGAGATGGTTCCTTGTTAGAGCAGGGTATTACGTTTTTTAGAATTACGAATATTTTTGCGTTTTGTATATTGATTTAGATTGTAATTTGTGAACAGATTATCATTTTTATAATCAAAATTTTATTCTTTATGTCAAGAGAATAAAAAGCAGCACATGAAATAAAAAGAATCATAAAATAAAAATTTCAAAAATTTGGACAAAAATGAAAGCTGCTTGAATTATTTGCGACTAGTGAAATTTTGGTAAAAGCGATTGTTCATATAACTTTGACAAAATCGAAAAATTAAAAAGCCTTAATTTTTGTATTAAAAGAATCAAACTATGAACAGATCGCTACAAATTACTACAGAAATTTTTTAAAGAAAGTGTTACAAAAAAATATGCAACTAAAAATTTTATACAAACAAAAACAACCGAGAGATGGTAAGGATGGCTGAGAATTGTATTTAAATGTGAACAATTTTAGACTTTTATGCCAGCCTATAAAGCTCAAAAAGGAACCTAGAACGAGGAACAATGTCTACATTGTTGTATTATAACCATTATACATGGCGGAGTAGTTTGTTGGATAGACAGGCATATAAGGGTATTGCAATGCAGGTGATGTTATTGTATGATTGGCAAAATTCATCATGTCAGGCTTGCCTTCTTGGGCGACTGTCATCGGTGTAGCCCATGGAAAATTGAATTCTTGAGGTATTGGACCACTAGAAATGGATGAAGACGACGTGCATGCTGTTTCACTCCCTCTTTCTGCATCTTCCGTCTTTAGCGACCTTCCTGGATATTCAGCACTTCCGACTTGTTGATTTAAAGGGTTGTTCATATCCGATCCATTTGTAATGCATGTGTCTCGAGGCAGCTTTGGTCCACTTGGTGGAACTGGCACACACTGCTCACCATTTTCATGTGTTCGATCTTTTTCTTTTTTCGCTTTCATCCTTCTGTTTTGAAACCATATCTTGATCTGTCGATCTGATAGGCCCGTATACTTGTGAAGCTCTTCTCGTTGTTTTTTGCTGACATAAGTGGTTTCGCGGAATTTTGATTCTAGGATAGAAGTCTGATGTCTATTGTATGTCATACGACCACTTTTCTTGCCCGAGACTAAAATAAACTCATATGAAGCAAAAATAAAACTTAAAATTGGATACTTTGCTTAATTGTTCAAAACTTCAAAATCATAAAATTAGTGTAATATCTCTATTTTTTAAGGAAATATCTTGGGATAACAGTGGGGGAGGGGGTGGCTTACCTAAAAACAGAGTGGTAGGGGTATTTTTTTTATTAACAAAAGTTTCTTTACCCTTACTTTTCTTAACTGTTTTTTAATTAAAATAAAATAAAATTTGTAAGGAGAATACACTTTACCCCAAAGACGTAATTGGCCGCCAGGGGCACTTTTCTGATAGAAGTCATTTTGAGGAACAATTTTTAGAAAATCGGAAAAAATGTAATTTTTAATTGACAATTTTTCAAGCATGGGGCATCGCTCTCCAGTACACCCCCTTCTAGCTACGTCCTTGCCTACCCCCTTTCCCCTCAATGAACGGGGAAGAATTGCCTAAATTCTTCCCCTTTCATCCAAATAATGAAAAATAGTGGTAAAAATAAAATTTCAAAAATTTTGATACAGGGTGATCAAAAAGTTTTCGATATTTTTACATCTAGCTTTTTGAAGCCTTATTTCCGGCTTCAGTACTACTTTTTTGATGAGGTCATTTGCCAGTATTTACACTTCAGGGATGGATAAATTTTTGGCAAAAAAGTATGCGTCGGGGAAAAATAATTTCCACGTAAAAAATTTCGCCATCTCACAGTTGTAAATAATGGCAAAAGATGGCATCAAAAAGCTGTACTGGAGCCAGAGATAAGGCTTCAAAAAGTTGGATGTAAAAATATCGGAAACTTGTTGATCACCCTGTATTAAAAATAAAGTTCTTAAAAATAGAGCTATTTCGAAATTAAATAACCCTCGCCTCTCTCCCAAAGAAAATCCTAACGTCATGTCACACTGTAACAACCCTCCAGTCTGAGATTTGGAGGGGATGATTTTTGTACACAGATTCTGGGCCACAGAGTGCTTATCCTGCCGAGTTCAACAATTTTTGTTCCTTGCTCTCTGTGGTCTAAATTTTAGTGCTTATTGCCCTAAATTCAGTGAAAATGACTTGGTATGTTTGGGGGTTGGTACAGTATGCGTGATGCCATTGTAGTGGGAAGATAACAATTCCCTGTGCCCCTTGCCTACGACGCTATTATTAGGAAATACTAAAACAAAGTATCCAATTTTTATATCATACAAATATAAAAGAATAATATAAGTATTTACATTTTTCATAATAAGCTGTTCACAAATTACGTTATTTAAAGGAGTATTTCAGTATATTTAAAAAAATTGATGTGATGCAATTACTCATCTTATAAAGAAGTCATAAATTACGCTACGCCTAAAAGGAGGGATGATATTTGACTTTTAGATAAAATAAAAA
>JAQGCP010001295.1:0-12780 GCA_034699885.1 Acrobeloides thornei | reverse complement strand
AATCAAATCGACTCAGGTGGGATTCGAACCCGAGACCCTTAGACTCGAATCTTAGAGCACTACCACTGAGCCAAGTTTACGATAAAAATCGTGATTTTAATTTTGCTTATAATTTAACATGAATTTTTTTAACAACTTTTTTTCAAAAATTTTTTTGAATTTTGCTCAGAATAGCTCCAAATAACAGAATATACCGAAATTTTCCGTATTAAATGTTATGTGCGTGCGTGCGAGTGTTCCGAATTGTTTATTACCAATACATCTTAGCAGCTTCTCCAATATTTTGGATGCCAACGCAGCACAATATTCTGGGCATTGTTTATTTTTCTTAAGCTACATACATGATCGACATGACTGGATTTGGGTGAGCAATCCCCGCTGGCATGAAGAAATTTCTACAAATCCATGATCAACACTCGAAGATTTTCGGTCACAGGATATTGAATAGCCAGCTAAGTCTTTACTTGGGCATGATTCAACTAATGGTCTGCTTATGGGCTTTCGGTCAACACTTCTATTCTATTTTTGTCTTTGATGAGGTATTGCTTTTTGTTCAAAGTCCTTCGGAACATTCCTTAGTTAATGTTTTCGTGTCAATATACAGACTTTTCAAAAAATGGGGGGTTTTTCAATGGTGTAAATTAATTTTAAAATGTCGATATTTGGCTATAGACATCGATTTTTGACGAGATTTTCGACCATACTAGGGTTTTTCTAGTCGGGGGAATTGATTACGCGCATTGCCGAGGCATGAAAATGCTTACCCTGACCCTGATTCAGAGAATACAAAGTTTTTAATTTTCGGAGTATACCTCTCGTAGGGTACCTTCCCGTGGTCAAAATCAAAAAATTCCTTCAGATTCGTGTTCCCCATAACGAAAAATCCCCTGACACCGAATTTCAGCCAATTGGAGAATTTTTTGAAGATTCGAGTTTTTGGCCCCCAAGGGGGAAAAACGTAACATCTCCCCCATAATCTTAGTCTTGTCCTCAAGCTAACCCAAAAAGGCTATCCTAACAGTAGTACAGGTACAACTTCTTTTCCCCCTACGGGCGCGAAGCGTTCGGTTCCCCGGTTCTTTCTGTAAAAAGTCAATTATGAGAAAACTTTTTTGCGTCATTAGATAGCGTGACCGAACGGTGTTATGCTTCATAGCTTTGAATGAATTATTTGGTGTTCGCATGAGATGTGTCAGACAACACAAAATCATTTTTTTAACATGAAAATAACGTAGAAAATTTACATAAAAATCAGCAAAAGTGCAAAGTTCAAACATAATGTTTATGTTACGGAAAAATCCGAACTGATAAGATAGCTTAGGCTTAGCCTTAGGCTGAGGCTTATCCTTAGACTTTGGCTTAGCCTTAGGCTTAGGCTTAGCATTAGGCTGAGGCTTTTGTTTAGTCTTAGGCTTAGGCTTAGGCTTAGCCTTAGGCTTAGCCTTAGGCTTAGCCTTAGGCTTAGCATTAGGCTGAGGCTTAGGTTTATCCTTAGACATAGCTTTAGACTTAACCTTAAGCTAAGGCTTAGCTTTAGGCTTATGCTTAGCCTTATTCTTAGCCTTAGGCTTACCTTTAGGCTTAGCCTAAAACTAAGCCTTTTTCCCGGAAAAATCTAAACTGGTCAGATTTTCCCAAAAAACAATTTTTCCCGTAACATATATATAATACATCTTAACCACACATGGGAGTTGGTCTCTTTTGTTTTGTATTTTTACAGAACAACCAAGAGTCGTGCTGAGGGGGGGGGGAGAATCATGCCGAATGGGAGGGGGAGGGTTGTGGTCGAGGGGTGTGGAAGGTTGTGCTGAAGCTTCAAACATGAAAAAATCGCCCAAATCCTGGTTTTTTATACACCCTGTGACTTTCGGATCACCCCGAAAATTTTCGAAATCTAGACCCCCCCCCCCCCTCCCCATTCATCTATGGTTCTGTGTTCAGTGTGTGTGTGTTAGACTTCTACACATATATTAGAATACAACACAAAATGAAAATTTTTAGATCCTGCACTGTGACTTTGAAAATTCGACTGAAGTGGCCATGCTCACTGCAGTAGACGCCATCATTTTTGGTATTTTTTAAAATTTTTTAATGAAAATAATGGAATTTTTTTTTTTGATATCGGCCTGTTCCATAGCCTATGGGGAATTGAAGGCTGTGTTGCACAACATCTTGATGGTGGTTATGGTAAACAATTATTTGTTTTTTTTAAAAAAACTTTTCTATATTTAGGACGATTTGCTTGGTGTATTTGCCATATAGGTGCTCTCCTTTTCTGCCTGCCTTTTGCTTTTGCTAGCCGTCCAAAACCGTTTTACTTGTGGCCTCTTCTTATACAGGTAGGGGGTCACCTGGGTCATATGCATTTTCAGAAATGAGGGCAAAATAAAATCAAAAAGGGACATTTTGGGGGGCATTTGCTAGAATTGCATTTTGCGATTTTTCGCTTCAATACACAGACCTTCACTGAATCAGGGAAACGTTGAGAAACAAAATTTTTCTGAAAATGACACCTCTAGGGGTAAAAACATACGGGAAATCCGAATTTGACATTTTCGATGCAAAAAAATGCTTCCCTGATTCAGGGAAGGCTTGTGTATTGAAGTGAAAAGTCGCCAAAATGCGATTTCTCGACTTTTCGCTTCAATACACAGACCTTTACTAAATCAGGGAAGCGTTGCGAGACAAAATTTTTTCTAAAAATGACATTATATTTTTTTAGCAAAGTGCCTATGGAATCGGCTTGTTGATTTTATCACTGGCTGCACTCCCACGAATCCTGCCCACTTTCATGGGTGACCTGGAAAACGCACCTCTAGTTTCAATACTGGCTTATATGTTCGGAATCTTCATGAATTTCTTTTTGGTTAGAGTTTTCTTCTCTCTTACACCCCCAGGGATGCCAAGAATTTTTTTTTCAAAATCAAAAAATCTGACTTTAAATCAGAAAATGAATTTTTCAACATATCTCTCTCTCTCTCTCTGAAAAATCAACAGACTTGGTACCCCAGGCCTACACCCATTTTCACCATCACCTTTGTGAATTTTAGTTAGTTGTCCTATGGCATTGGTACTGGCATGTGGAATCGATGTGGGACTCGGCACGCAAGGTACGAAACGATCAACTCGAACGTATAGCGGCTAACCGCAAGCCTCGTCCGCCTATCGTCACTCCGCCAAAAAATTTCAATGCCGAGATGCAAGAAAAAAAATCCTTTCAAATACTTTCGAACGGGAGTACTGTCACGCGAAAAGGCGTTCCACTTTCGAATGGCATACCACCAAAGAAGACGAATGGTGAACTCCCCAGTTCTATGCTTCTCAAACAAGTGATGCTGAATCCTTCTCCCACAAATTTGAGTGCTGCATCCAGTCGAGTTTCATCGTTGATCGAAGAGGGCTCCATCAAGCATGACAATATGAATCCAAGTTATCCAAGAAAGAATGCCATGGACATGCTTGGATATTCAACACAACCATTAGTCTATCAAAACGAATACTCTAGCGATGAAGAAGAGTATTTAGAGCCGCTTCCGGTCACTAGAAACACTATTGCCTTAGACTGTCTCCCACAGCCATATGGTACGAATTACAGTCCCTTGATCATTCCGAATGGTCGAAATGGCTCCATAGCGAATCCTCACCTAAGGGTGTCTTCCATTTATTCGCTGATGCAACCTTCGTTTGGGAAAGCTTCTCCGTGCCATTATGTCCCCCAACAGAATGCCTGTCGAAACTATTTATCACTACAGGATTATTCTCCACGAACTGATCTTTAGATCAAACATCAGTATTGGGTTGTTCCAAAAGTTCCTGGGCTTTTTAGTTCCCTAGGCGGATGGAAAAACCCTTAGAAAGCCGGTTTTCCGAAGAAAATTCGAATTTTAGTTCATTTTTGCAGACGCAGTTTTGTGAAAAAGTCTGTATATCGACACGAAAACATGATCTATTCTCAAAAAGACTGATTGAATCGTATTCAACATACACTCTTACCCAATACTGAAAAATTTTTTATCGAAAATGAGCGAAAAATGCCAAAATTAGATGTTTTTTTAGGCCGACAGTACTTATCGAACAACCCAATTATATAACGTTTTTCATGGCTAGCTTTACGAAAAATGTCGGCTGCTTGGCGAAGTGGATAAGGAAGCCGCCAGTCCGATCTAGCAAATTAAGCAACATTGGGCCCACAGGTTCGATCCCACTAGGGCACAAATTTTGATCTACAAACAACTTTTCTTACAGCAAAAAATTTTTGCTCCAAATGGAAAGTTTGTTCGAAAATCAACAGGTTTAAACTAGTGGGATCGAACCTGCGGGCCCAACGTTGCTTAACTTGCCAGATCAGACGGGCGGCTTCCTTATCCACTTCGCCAAGTAGCCGACACAAAGCTAGCCATGAAAAGCGTTATATATTGTTCTTATTCTCATGTCTTTCTATTCATTTGTGGTATTATATGAAAGGATGAGTCCAGTTTTGAGCCAAAAATTTTATAAGAAAGTTCAGGTTGTGTCAATCAACTTTTGCGTTGGAAGTAAATTCTAATTCGTTAACCCTTTGAAGATAAATGAGAAACAAAATTGCATGAAAATTTTAAATGAGTTTGTGTATTGGAGCGAAGGGATTGATCATCAATATGATCTGTGTATTGAAACGATTGATCAACTTCAATAGATTTCTATTTATTTTTTGTTGCCAATTGTACTCACGAAGAGCTTTCCAACGAGTGGTCTATGTCCATACCTTGTATGTTGGGGTGCGGATATAAAAATAGGGTCAAAAATAGATTTTTTGCACTATTTTTTATCTCCCATACAAAATATGAACATCGACCAGTCATTGGAAAAAGCTTTTCGTGAGTACAATCATTGGCAACAAAAAATAATTCTATTGAATTTGATAAATCGTTTCAATACACAGATCATATTAATGGTCAATCCCTTCGTTCCAATACACAAACTCGTTTAAATTTTTCATGCTGATCGTCCCAACTTGAACTTTCTTATAAAAAATTTTTGTTCAAAACTGGACTGGTCCTATTAACTTTTCAAAAGGACCAAAAAAATGTGTCTAAAAATCATATTTTCTTCTCGCTTGATCTCTTTCTGCATATGCCAAAAATTTATATCAACACAAATTGCTGTATCTTCGCCTCTCAACTATGTATGTGTCTTTGGTTGTAATTCGGGTTTTCGCTAAACAATTATACGGTGATACTACTTTTGCTTGCCGAGAAATCTGTTAAAATTTGTCCTATGAATTCCGTCCATTTTCTGCTATTTTTTCAAATATTTTATTGTAAATATACATAGAATTTGCATAATAAACGTTTTTAATTACATATAAGCAGTTGAATTGTTATATTTTATGCATTCCAGTGCAACTTCAAATTCCAAGATAGCGTTTCGACAGGATGTCGTTATATGGACTGTATCAAAAAAAAAATTATACAACGCAAACGGGCATCAGTAAATTTTTAGGCGGTGGGATACTTGCGGACGGACATTTGCGGACGAAACGTTTGAAAAATTCAAATTTTTTGAAAAAATTGAATTTTTCAAACGTTTCGTCCACAAATGTCCCGTCCGTAAATGTCCGTCCGCAAAAGTCTGTCCGTAAATGTCCGTCCTCAAATGTCCCGTCCGCAAATGTCCCGACCGCAAAAGTCCGTCCGCAAAAGTCCGTCCTCAAATGTCCCGTCCGCAAATGTCCCGACCGCAAAAGTCCGTCCGCAAAAGTCCGTCCGTAAATGTCCGTCCTCAAATGTCCCGTCCGCAAATGTCCTGACCGCAAAAGTCCGTCCGCAAATGTCCGTCCGCAAATGTCCCGTCCGCAAAAGTCCGTCCGCAAAAGTCCGTCCACAAATGTCCCGTCCGCAAATGTCCGTCCTCAAACGTCCCGTCCGCAAAAGTCCGTCCGCAAATGTCCGTCCGTAAATGTCCGTCCTCAAAAGTCCGTCCGCAAATGTTCCGTCCGCAAGTATCCCACCGCTAATTTTTATAACAATTAGTCTAAAATTATTTAAAAACTAGTCATGGGGGAGGGTATGGTGAGAAGTGTATGTAGCAAGGAAACAGCAAAAATTCTGCTGGCAATGTCACCAACTGGCATTTCCCCGTTCAGCGCATCATCCTCTATACAATATTTACACTGGATCCAATTTGCTTGAAATTTGCTTTCCAATCTCACTTGGAATATCCATCCTCTGAGGATGAATATTGTAAGAAATTAGTGCAAGAGCGCGCCTCTTTGTTTTGGTTGTTACTATGGGAACCAAATGACACGAATCATCAGTTCTACCAGGTTTCGTTTTGACTCGGATTGCAATTACTGACTTTTTTTAAATATATTTGAATATGGTAAAAATTTTATTGCACATATAGGTTTTTGAATTTAAAGTTATTTTTATAGTAGGTGATAACAGTAAAAGATGAAGAGAAGAACTGTCTTGTGGCTTCGTGGTGATTTTTTCTTTTCATCTCAGATCCCCGGAATTTCCTTTGAAAAAACCCAAACGAATTTTCTTGCAATTGCTTGTAATATTGTATGGTATCACGGCTTTCACACAAAATCTTCACGCATAAGGTAGGATTTAAAGGACCAGTAGCACTCGGAAATTGCGCCATTTTTTGTATATAATCGGAAAGTTCATGAAAAGTAGAGCATTTTTTTTTGTTTTTATGGCATGTTCTGAATCGCTGTAGTTTTCGAGAAAATTGCGTTTGAAATTTTGAATTTGTGTGCATGTTTTTGTTGTAATACAAAAACTTTGAAATTGAGCATTTTTTGTTTTTACAGTAAATTCTGAATCGCTTGAGTTGTAGAGATAAGGGTCCGCGCTATCTAACGCTAGCTGTCGGGAATCTACTCTAGCGGACCCTAATTGCATGTGAAGTTGGCAATTTTTAAAATTTGTTTAGTACAACGAAAACATGAGCATGAATGCTTTTTTGACTTGCATCAATTCAGAGTTGTTTTTATTGAAGCGATTAAGCGCATACAAGTTTGAATAATCGCTTCAATAAACAACTTTTAATTGATGCAAGTTAAAGAATTATCGTAGAAACATTAAGATACATGTTTTCGTTGTAATAAACAAATTTCAAAAATCGCCAACTTCACATGCAATTATCTCGGACAATGTGGAGCGATTCAGAATTTACTGCAAAAAACAAAAAATTCTCTCCATTTTTCATGAACTTTGCCATACGCAAAAATTGGCAATTTTTTCCGACCGGACTGGTCCTATATCATTTTACAAAATTTACTCTTTCTATTAGCTATAATGAATGGATTCAAGTAGCTCGTGTGACTGCTCATCTATTTGAAGAATGTGCTTATGCCATCTTTATATCAGCATTAACGTTAGAATCTCTTGGCGACAACATTCAGTATCCCAATCGATTTCGAATCTCAGAATCCGTAAGTAATATTGAGGAACTTTTTCTTTAGATCATTAGGATCGAAATTTGAACATTTCTCTAAGATCTTTTTCCTTCAACTCTAAAATTCGAAACGCTCAAATACTCCCCAAAAAATATTTTTAAAAGTTTCAAGCCTCAAACCATTACTCATGATTCTGACAAACACTATGTGGTTATGAAATACTCCATTTAGTAATGTTTTAAATTTTTTTAAGGACCAATTCAGTTTTGTGTTTTTGATGCCATGTGATAGAGCACAAAATTTCGAGCATTTTTTACTTTTATGTCACTACTTGAAAATCTAACGGTAAAAAGTTATGAGCGAAACAAAAAAATTTTCAAACAAGTTTGAACATTGAAACAAAGAGCTTGAGGATCAATCAGATTGTTTATTGAAACGATTGAATAAATCATTAGAAAATTCAAAATCTTTATACATTTAGAAAAAGATAAATGCAGCATTTTTTATGACTCGGCGAGACGAATAAAATGACATCAAAATGATCGAATTTGAAAATTGATTTGGGTTATTGAAACGAAAACCATGAATCGGGGATTTCGTTTCAATAACCCAAAACATTTTTCAAATTGGATAATTTTGGTGTCATTTTATTCGTCTCGTTGAGTCATAAAAAACGCTGAATCCAGTGCAAGTTTTCGTTGTAATAAATAAATATCAAAATTCTCCAACTTCTCACGCAATTACAACGTGAGCGATTCAGAATTTACCATAAAAAAAACAAAAAATGCTTTACTTTTATGCACTTCAGTATGCACCTCAATATCTCAAAAATGTACCACTTTTTTTCGACCAAACTTTTATCCTTTAATTATCATACATGATTTTTAGTGAGATGGTTTATGGTTCCTCTGATGATACCCAAGAACTATCCGCCGAGTATGCTAAAATGCTCAAACGAGACGAAAGACGTTGGAAAGCGTCTGATTATGACTCGGACGAGAAATTAGACCGCACCGAGTACGGATGTTTTATGCATCCTGAAGATTGTGATCATATGCGCGACATTGTTGTCCAAGTGAGTATTTTATCATTTTTAGAAAAAAATTTCGGGTCTAAAATTCATTAAAAAAATCACGAAAATTCCACTTTTTTGGGACACCTCGTAATCTAAAATATACATTTTTCGTTCGTTTTCGATAAAAAATTTTTTACAAGTTTTTTTCCATTCGCATACACAAATTTTAGGAGACAATTGAAGATATCGATAAGGACAAGGATGGATTTGTTGATGTGAGTGAGTACATCGGAGATATGTACCGACCGGATGACTATCCAGAATTGAAAGGACAAGAACCCGAATGGGTGCAGTCCGAACGGGAGATGTTCAAGGAGCACAGGGACAAGGACAATGATGGAAAGCTTAATTTGGTTCGTCTTCAGTTTTATGACTTACAAGGGCTGTGTTTTTTTGTTTTAGGATGAAATGCGAGAATGGATCATGCCAATTGGCTTCGATCACGCAGATGCTGAAGCGAAGCATTTGGTTCACATAGCTGATGATGACCATGTAATTTCTTTAACACTTAAAGCGCCGTTTGGAATTAAACTCGGAAAAAAGTTGCCATGCTTTGTATATATTCAAAAAGTTCATGAAATTTGGAGCATTTTTTGTTTATATGGCATGTTCTGAATCGCTATCATTGTCGAGATAATTCACAAAATTCCGAAAAAGTGTTGGCAAGGGTCAAAAAAATTTTTTTAATGACTCAGCTCGCCGAGCACTTCAAAACGATTACCATATCACAGGGTTTGACCTATGGTCGAGTGGCTAAAATGACAGATTTGCAGTTTATAGGTGACGGGATTCGAACCCGCAACCTATAAACTACAAATCTGTCACTTTAGCCACTCGGCCATGGATCAAACCCCCAAAACCCTATGATATGGTACTCGTTTTGAAGCGATCTGAGAGCTGAGTCGATTGGTGAAATTTAAAGAATTTTTTTGACCCTTGCCAACACTTTTTCGGAATTTTGTGAATTACCGTGAATTTCGCCTGTGTATTACAACGAAAACATGTATACAGTGATCAAATCCCTGATTCAATAAAAATATGTGTACTGACACGATTGGTTGATGTTTGTCTACAAAACAATCGACTAATCGTGTCAATACACAGATTTTTATTGAATCAGGGATTTGATCACTGTGTACATGTTTTCGTTGTAATACACAAACGATTATCTCGGCAGCAAGATAATCGTGCGGGAAATCTAAATTTGACATTTTCGAAGCGAAAAAAACGCTTTTCTGATTCAGAGAAGCCCTGTGTATTGAAGAGAAAAGTCGCAAAATCCCATTTTTCTACTTCCCCCCTTATTGTGTAGTAGTTCCTAAAGTCTTTTTCCCAAATAAAGCTTACAGAAAAATATTCGAAATATTTTTAGGATGGAAAACTCTCAAAAGAAGAAGTGATTGCACATTATGATACATTCGTCGGGTCCCAGGCTACCGACTATGGTGAGCAACTTCAAAAACATGATCCGGCAGAGCTATAGAAAATAACCTTTATTGAGCATCTTAACTGTTAGCATTTAATCACTCTGTTATATTCGCAAACAAAAGTCACTATTTTTTTTATTCACAAATAACCGAGTGATGCTCATTCTTGATTCCTATATACTCGCTCGGTATGTAGAACATACCCAGGTCCTCGTTCATATGGGTCATTATTGTGCACTTCGCCACTACCTAATTTCTGGCCTTCTACTTTTCTTATATAAAAAATATTTAAGCTTTTACAACGGTCATCAAGTAAAATTTTACATGTTTGGAAAAATTTTTATGCTAAATCTGTATGAACAATTTTGGTTCGCTTCTGGATTTTATTTATTTTGTCTTTTTGTTATTTGTTATTTTGATTGATGCTAATCTTTATGAATAAAAATAAAAACATTAATTAAAATGCCTAAAGGAAGAGTGCACGCCCAGTATGGTTCTCGAAAGAAATTTTTTCCTCCAAATTGGCTGATTTTTGGTACTTGGGGGGTTTTCGGGCACGAGAAATCGATTGGTGCAAGTCCCGAGCTCCATCTGGCTTGTTCGCATTATTTTCCCACTCCATAAATTCGTCTTCTGCCATAATTTTAACAAAATTCAATAGAAAGTGTTTTCGAGAAGCGTACTGGATATTTTCGAGAAGTGTATAAATTCAAAAAAATAAACGTCGAAGGGCACGAGGAATTGATTGGAGTCCCGAGATCCAAAAATTTTCATGACACCCTACGATAAAATTAATTTTTTAACATGGAGTACCTCGATAGGGGGTCATTTTTGGGAACTCGAGACTTACGCCAATCGATTTCTCGTGGGCTTTTCGTGCCTTGAGTACCAAAAATCAGCCAATTTTGAGAAAATAAGTTTTCCTAAAAGTTTACTATGCCTGCACCACCCCTTTAACAAAAAAACAGCACAGACATGAGTCTTTCCTTCGAATATTCTGGACAAATCGTGATCACACAATTGCGTGTTGCAAGCTGACCCATTTATCGACGACTTTGATAGTTGATAGAAATTTTTCGTCTCCCTTCGCGATCCGTCCATATTCGAAAGTTGCGCGTGAGAAATGGAGGATTTTGGGATTCATGCGGATGACGTGTTTGAAAAACGATGTTCGGATCGATGCGTCACTTGGATCTTTCAGCGAATGACCGCATCTTCGCTGGGTTCGGGTCCACTTTTATGTTATACATTGTTCCTCTTCTCACATTTATCCGCTTCTCCATCGCGGCATTCGATGTTCCTTGTACTCGTAAGTTGGTCGAATCAGGGGGCGAAATGGTGGTACCACCCTCTACCACCCTTAGTGGTACCACCCACCACTCAAATCACCCACTGATGGGTGGTACCACCCACCAACACTGATGGATGGTAGATGGTACCACCCAGGATGGATAGGGTGGTACCACCTTTTCGCTCCCTGGGTCGAATAAAGTATAAGTTGTAAATTGGTTTTAAAGAGAAGCTAATCGGGAGCAAGTGCTTGTTCGACGAAGAATGCTATGGCACGAATACGGTTTGTATCAAGGGTCGTTGTTCGTGCCCGACCAATTTTGAGGAATATGATATTGATAAGCAAACGACTATCTGTAGACTAGGTATGTTGGAGTATAGCCAGAGTGGCACAAATTTCCGGAAGCGGTCACGGAAACGATTGAATCGGGCAACAAATTTTATGCTTCATGACCAATCGTTTCAATAAACACGATTTATTGAAAATCAAGTTAGAATTGCCTGAGGCAAACTCTAACTTTGCCTGATTTTCAATAAAATCGTGTTTATTGAAACGATTGATCATGAAGCAAAAAATTTTATTGGTCGAGAAGCATAACATTTGTTGGTTGATTCAATCGTTTCCGGAAATATTTCCAAATTTCTAGGAATCGTTTCCATTGTGCCACCCTTTAACATATAGTCGAAATTTTTTCTAGGTTGATTTGATTAAATCAGGTTCGATGATATTGAAACGATTGATCAAACATTAGAAAATTCGCAAATTTTCGAGAAAATTTGACGATTCGACACTTTCCTGCAGTCGAAATTCAAAAGTTCCTTCGAATTCGTGTTCCCCATACCCGAAAACCCCGAGTACAAAAAGTCATGAAATTTTTTGAAAAATCGATTTTTTCGAGACCAAGGAGAAAAAATCGATTTTTTTTAAATCCTCTGATTTTTGTATTCGAAATTTTTTCTGGGTTTTCGGGTATCAGGAACACGAATTCGAAGGAATTTTTGAATTTTGACCGCAGGAAAGTGTCGAATCGATAAAATTATGAATTTCTCATGTTTGATCAATCGTTTCAATGTCACCACCGAACCTGATTCAATCAAATCAACCGTGTGAACCCAGAAAATTTTTTGACTATAGATGCGACTGTATTTTTAAAGAATGAATTTCTCGAATTTAATTGTTTTATTTTTTAGCGCCGAGTAAAATAGGAGATTCTTGCCAACGAGATTGTAAACCTCCGTTGTTATGTCGTGATGGCAAATGTGAGTGCTGGGGCGGGAGCGTCGTTGATGGAAAGTGCACAGTTCGTAAGCAATTTTACACATAAAAATTGGGAGCTACTACACAATAGGGAGGCCACCCAGGTGAAAAAATGTTCAAAAATTTTCTGAAAATGACCCCTCTAGGGGTAAAAAATATGCGGGGGAATCCGAATTTGACACTTTCGAAGCGAAAAAAATGTTTCCTGATTCAGGGAAGTGGGTAGCCCCCTCCTCTTGTGTAGTAGTTCCAAAAATTGTATTGAGATTTTTAGCATGCCCTGCGGGACAGCAACTGTATGGAGTTGAATGTGCGCGTGTAGCACACTGGGGCCAAACATGTG